>PVIR01016522.1:0-36643 GCA_004026965.1 Petromus typicus | reverse complement strand
GACTTATCATATTTTTCTCTGTTGGGTTTTGCTTTCTGTCTCTTTCTCTCCTTTGGAATAGGAATGTATTCTGTGTCTGTCCCATCCTTGAATTTTGGAAGCACATAATTTACCAATTTTGTTTTGCTTTGTTTTGTTTTTTTGTTTCTTCCAGAGCCAGGGATCAAACTGAGGACCTTGCACTTGGCAGGCAGCACCACTGAGCTGCATCCCCAGCCAGCTAAATTATTAATTTTACAGGCTCACAGTGGAGAGTAATTTACCTGTATCTCTGCAGGGTACTTTTTTTTTTTTTTTTTTTTTAGGTTTTTTGAGACAAGGTCTCGCTTTGTAGTTCAGGCTGGCCCTGAGCTCATCCTCAAACTCACATCACAGCAATCCTCCCACCTCTGCCTCCCAAGTGCTGGGATAACAGGCGTGAGCCACCACGCCCGGCATTGTGGTATGTGGTACTGGTTGCTGTTGGGGTGAGTCTCCACTCCCAGTATTGTATGTGGTTAGCAGGGATCGAACCCGGGTCTTTGCGCTTGCAAGACAGGCACCGGAACCACTGAGCTAACTCCCCAGCCCATCTGCAGGGTACTTTTTAAAGAATGAAAGCTAAAACAAGATCAGATATTTACAAATCACGAACCTGACAAAAGATTATTTTGACCTGCCCAAATTGCCCATGTGGGAGGCTGAGGCAGGAGGGTGAAAGTTTGAGCCCCACTCAGACAATTCAGCTACTTACAGAGAGCCTGTCTCAAGATTAATATTTTTAAAAATTGACCAGGGATGGAACTCAGAGCAAAGGCAATGAGCTCTATCCCTAGTGCCAAGAAGTTCCTTTTTATTTAGAATACATAAAGAAATCTTTAAATTAAAAGTAAAGATACAAAACAACTCAACTTCCTTAGTACCGGAAGCTGAACCCAGGCCCTTTGAACTGAGCTGCATCACCCACCCTTTTTGATCTTTTATATTTTTGTGGGAGCACTACCAGGGATTGAATACAAGGCCTGCACACTGAGCCACATTTCCAGCTATCATAATCATCATCATCTTATTTTTTTAATTTATTTATTTTGAGATAAGTTCTCGTAGTTCAGGCTGGCCCTGAGCTCAGCCTCAAACTCACATCACAGCAATCCTCCTGCCTCTGCCTCACAAGTGCTGGGATCACAGGTGTGAGCCACCTCGCCTGGCACTGTGGTATGTAATGCTGATTGCTGCTGGGCATGAGTCTCCACGCCCAGTATTGTATGTGGTTAACCGGGAATTGAACCTGGGCCCTTGTGCTTGCAAGACAGGCGCCAGAACCACTGAGCTAACTCCCTGGCCCCATCATCATTTTATTCTAAAACAAGATCTCATTAAACTATTTTTTTTTTTTTTTTTTTTAGGTTTTTTGAGACAGGGTCTCGCTTTGTGGTTCAGGCTGGCCCTGAGCTCAGCCTCCAACTCACATCACAATCCTCCTGCCTCTGCCTCCCGAGTGCTGGGATTACAGGCGTGAGCCACCACGCCCAGCACTGTGGTATGTGGTACTGGTTGCTGCTGGGTGTAGGTCTCCACACCCAGTATTGTTATGTGGTTACCGGGGAATCGAACCCGGGCCCTTACGCTTGCAAGACAGGCGCCGGAACCACTGAGCTAACTCCCCGGCCCTCATTAAACTATTAAGCTGCTCAGGCTGCACTCAAACTTGTGATTCTCCTGCCTCAGCCTCCCACCATACTGGAATTTCAGGCCTGTACTATCATGCTCACCTACAACTCAATATTTTCAATTAAATGCACCAATATACACTTGAAGAAGTTTCAAAGAGGATATACAAATGATAAATAAGCTCACAAGCTTATTTAGCTTCCAAAGCATTAGCTTCTAGGAAAATCTAAGAATAAAAACACAAATAAGTAGGCCATAATGGCCAGACCTGTTAATCCAACTACTCAAGAGGCTGAGGCTGGAGATCACTAGTACCAGGCCAGCCTGGGTAATTTAGGGACTTCCTTTCTCAGAATAAAAAAAGAAAGAAAGAAAAGGTCTGGGAAGTGGTTCGGCGGTACAGCACTTACCTAGCATGCATGAGGCTCCGCGGCTCTACGGAAGGCAGAATTTAAGAGCAACAAATTGTATTACTGGGTGGAGGAAATTTCTGAGAAAAATAACAAGACACTTCCTTCACATCTAAATAAATTGTAAAGGAGCAAGGAGTATGTGTTCAGTCCCCAGAAACACAAGAAAAAAATTCACCCAGGAGATATCTCTACACATTTTTTTAAATGGCCAAAGATTTTAAATGAATAAAAACAGCAATAATAGCAACAAAAAACCTAGCAATACCAGGTACTCACAATGATAGATGGAGCAATTACAAGTCTCATGCATGATTTAAAATATACAAAATGTTAGTGCTTCTCTAAAAAACAACCTGGTGATTTCTTATAAGATTAAATCCATCTTGGGCTGGGGATTTAACTCAGTGGTTCCGGCACTTGTCTTGCAAGCGCAAGGGCCCGGGTTCGATCCCTGGTAACCACATACCGTACTGGGTGTGGAGACTCATGCCTAGTAGCAATCAGTACCACATACCACAGTGCCGGGCGTGGTGACTCACGCCTGTAATCCCAGCACTCGGGAGGCAGAGGCAGGAGGATTGCTGTGCTGTGAGTTTGAGGATGAGCTCAGGGCCAGCCTGAACTACAAAGTGAGACCCTGTCTCAAAAAAAAAGAAACCTTTGTGATCCAGCAATTACACTCCTAGGTGTTTTTCTTAGGGAATGGAAATTTCAGACCATAAACCTGTACCCTAAAATGCTTGTTCTTTTTGTGGTTCTTTCCAGTCATTGTCAAGGCAACCATCCTTGCTCAAGGCCCTGCTCTGTCAAACACAGATGGAATTGTCACGGAGAGGGGTTGACTGGTGGGCACCTCGGCAGCCAACTTAGATCCAACCAGTCCTTGGCTGGCTCACTCAAAGAGGGGGCTCTGGCGTACAGGGATCTGTCGTACAGGGATCTGTCCTCCAAAACAAAAAAAAGATTAGGGCAGAGTGAGAAACCAGCGAGACCAAGCAGGTAGTACAAGGTCAGGGCAAGGTAGCTGGGTGCGGTGGTAAACACCTGTCACCCCAAAACTCTTGGAGGCTGAGGCAGAAGGATCACAAGTTCAAGCCCAGCCCTTGCAACTGAGTCTTAGCAAATACCCATCTCAAAATGAAAAATAAAAAAAGTGTTCTGGGTCTAATCTCCAGTATCACAAAAAAAAGTTAGGGCCAGATAAGAATAACCCCCCTTGGGACAAGCCATGGAGAGGAAAATATTATTATATTATTACCCAAACTCACACCCAACACCCACCTCTTCAAGCCAGCGCCCAGAACCGAGGAAGGAGGAGGTGGGCAGATCCACAGGACAGACAGCACACATTCATTCAGCCTCGTCCTTAAGGGCAGAGGCAACAAGGACGTCATATGTGAAGTGGTGAAATGTTCCCCACCTGGGGGTACCGACGAAGTCACAGGTGAACTTCCCAGACAGACCCCTCTGACGTGCGGAGGAGGGGCCAGTAGTTGGAGTAGCAGTTCTGGCCATTATGGCCATTATCACAGCCAGTCACTCCTGTCAGCGTGGAGAGCCCCAAACAGAAGTTTGCTCTTCTTTCTATACTTCATTTCTTTTTAAAAAAAAAAAATTGTTTTTTTCCTTTATACCGCAAATCAGTTAGAATTTTAAAAAATTTTTCTTTCTTTTTTTTAGACAGGGTCTCGCTTTGTAGTTCAGACTGGCCCTGAGCTCAGCCTCCAACTCACATCACAGCAATCCTCCTGCCTCTGCCTCCCGAGTGCTGGGATGACAGGCGTGAGCCACCACGCCCGGCACTGTGGGATGTGGTACTGATTGCTGCTGGGCGTGAGTCTCCACACCCAGTATTGTATGTGGTTAATCCATACAGAGTGGTGATTTCTGCTCCCATGCCCCACTCTGTGAGGTTCTGAAGAACCACACTTTTTATACCAATTTTTATCATTTAAATCATGTTTTAACTCATCATTGCCTATGTTTATGTAATCTTTTATAGATAGATATTCTTTACCCCATAAGACCTTAGAGGCTGCTATATTTTTGTTTTTGTTTTTTGTTGTTGATTGTTTTGAGACACAGTCTGGCTTTATAGTTCAGGCTGGCCCTGAACTCACTATGTAGTCCACGCAAGCCTGGAACTCACAGAAATCCTCCTGGCTCTGCCTCCTAAGTGCTGGAATGACAAGCGTGAACCACCACACCCAGCACGGTGGCATGTGATACTGATTGCTGGCGAACATGAGTCACTACATGAGTCATACACATTGTCGTATGTGGTTACCAGGGATCGAACTCTGGACCTTGCGCTTGCAAGACAGGAGCTGGAACTACTGAGCTAAACCTCTGGCCCTAGGGGCTGTTTTTTCACTATTAGTGGTTTTTATCATGGAGTTAAAGGCTCACATTATCACAGGTAATAAACATGGGATGATCAAGTAGCCCTCCATAATAGTAATAAATCTTTCCTTTGTGATTTTAAAACTCCCAAGAGCTGAGAATTATCCTCTGAACACTTTCGTGCATTTTATCTTTTTTTAGGTCTGGAATGTTACATGGGCTAATTTCTGCATATTCTTAGTGATTATTTTCATCATCTACCCTTAAACATGTATCTGTAGGCCAAAATCACTGAAAATGAATTTTCTGCAAACTCTTTTCTTTTTTTTTTAGCTATTAGGCAGTTTAATGTTAACCTTTTTTGGTTTTTGTGGAATTTTTTAGCTTTTGGGGACAGGGTTTCACTTTGTAGGTCAGACTGGCCCCAAAGTCATTATGTAGCCCAGGCCAGCCTTGAACTCATAGCAATCTCCTGCTTCTGCCTCCCAAGTGCTGGGATTACAGACGTGAGCCACCATGCCCAGCATTGTGGTATGTGGTGCTAGGGATGGAACTCAGGACCTTGTACTTGCCAGGCAGACACCAGAACCACTGAGCTAAATCCTTGGCCCAAATATTAATCTATTTTGATATGCTGCATTTTCAGTCTTTGTCTGTTGGTTAGCTAAGAGATTTGGCTCACGAGGTGTTCTGTTGGTTATGTTCTGTAGCACAGCCTGTAGCTTGATCATGTTCTCTAGCAGGTACATGGGAGTCTGATACTGAGGTGACAACAGGTATCCTCTGGCCTGATGAGGGTTCCTTGTGGGTGTAGATGATTTTGAAGTCATGGTGGGGATCTCTGGTGTACCCAGATCCTATGCTTTCTATATGACTGTGGTGGATCTGCTGGGGTCTCCCTACCTGCACTGTTGTGGGGTGGTCAGAATGACTGTTAGTGGTCCCTTTCATCTAGGTTTAAGATTTTCTTGACACTGGTGTTTTATCTAGACTGAGTCACCTGGACAAGAGTAGAGAGGGCTAGAGATGCTAAAGAGGAATCTCCAGCCTTTTCTAGTTTAATCAACTGTTTTTTTAGGGAAGTTTCTCCTTATCCCCCCTATAAGGATAAGGTTAGTCCCCTTGGGATAGGAAGTAGCCTGACAAATAAAATCTTTTCTTTTTTTTCAGTGTTTTTTGGGTTTTTTTGAGACAGGGTCTCACTTTGTAATTGACGCTGACCTGAACTCACTATGTAGCCCAGGCGACGACCATGCCTGGCATTGTTGTATGTGGTACTGGGAATCAAACTTGGGACCTTGAGCTTGCCAAGCAGACACCGGAAGCACTGGGCTAAATCCCCGGCCCCTGCCAAATAAAATCTTACAGAGAGAATAGCCTATAGTCCTGGGTGGAGGGGTACATCTCACCCAGAACAGGAGAATGGGTGGGGTTTGAATCTAGGTAAGCCCTGTCTCCTCACAGAGCGCCTCTCATCCTGTCTTTAGGGTTCTACTTTATCTTTTTTATTTTTCCTGAGTTCTGGGGCCAATAGCTCCAGTGCAAATTCTAATGAATCCCTAACATTCTAGTCATTCCTTAGACCACTGCTACCACAAAAGCAGCAGCATTGTCTGGTATTATGTTCACAGGAAGCCTATAACCGTGAACAATTTCCTGTAGCCATCTTCGTATTACGTCTTGGGTTTCCTCATTGGACAAAAGAAAGTGCCTTCCTAATTGGAGCAGGTTCAAACCATAACCAAGAGGTAACAGAAGATGCCATGTTTGGTTTACTCTGGGAGGTCTATCTGGGAGGTCTATCTGGGTCTATCTGGGTCTGGGTCTATCTGGGAGGTCTATCTGGAGGTCCCCAAAACACATCACTCCCTCTCTGGTCCCCTGCAGAGGTTTCTGGTGTTGTCTTGGGGCTGTGCTAGGCACAGATAACCCAGAGTCGCACAACTTGTTTTATTTTGTTTTTAGTTTTTGAGACAAGGTCTTGCTTTTGTAGTTTAGTCTGGCCCTGAGCTCACTGTGTAGCCCAGGCGAGCCTTGAACTCTCAGCAATCCTCCTGCTTCTGCCACCCGAGTGCTGGGATAACAGGTGTGAGCCACCACGCCCGCCACTGTGGTATGTGGTACTGATGGCTGGTGGTCATGAGTCTCACACCCAACATTGTTGTATGTGGTTTCTAGGGATCGATCCCAGGCCCTTGTGTTTGCAAAGCAGGTGCTGGAACCACTGAGCTAAATCCCTGGCCCTGCACAAGTTCTTTTGCCATGGCTGTCACCAAGGAACACAGAAGTCACAGCTGACCACTGTCTTTCTATCTTTTTTCAATTTTCTTTCTAAATGGATGGTCTCTTGTGTGGCTTATACTAGTTGGGCCCTAAATTTGGTACCATCCATATTTTTTTGGTTCCCCCATTTTGGCCATGCATTGGAGCTCTTTTGATGAATACACCAGTTTTTTAAAATTTCTTTCCAAGAGATCAAGTGAAGGACACTTGGCCTTGGCCTCGTGGTTGGCTCTATCACTGTCTAGGTCTTCTTTAGATTTCTTTCTGTTTTTGTTTTTATGTTCCCTGCAGTGGACAACTGCAATTTTGTTGGGGGCCCACAGGATTCAAAGAGCTCCAAGATGTCCTGAGGGTACTGAATCTCTTTGTCCCCTGTTGTAAGAAATACTTTCTCTCTGTAGAGAGCTTTGTGTACATGCCAGCTCTATCCCTACAATCAAGAACATATATCTCGGGGCAAAGGATTTAGCTCAGTGGTTCCAGCGCCTGTTTTGTAAGCGCAAGGTCCCGGATTCAATCCCTGGGAACCATATACAATACTGGATGTGGAGACTCACACCCAGCAGCAATCAGCAACAAATACCACAGTGCCGGGCATGGTGGCTCACACGTGTGAGGCACTCGGTAGGCAGAGGCAGGAGGACTGCTGTGATGTGAGTTGGAGGCTGAGGTCAGGGCCAGCCTGAACTGCAAAGCAAAACCCTGTCTCAAAAAAAAAAAAAAAAACCAGCATGTATCTTGAATCTATGTAGACATTTAGTTAGTGTTTAATTCTAAGGCACAGGTCAGGACAATCAGCTCTTTGCACTGAGGTCTCTTGTGGCCGGGCTCAGAATTCCATGAACTCCTCTCAAGCTGTAACCGAGTAACTGGCCCTGCGCCTTCCTACCTTACCTGTGTGGTTACTGCCATCCACAAAGAACTCTAAATGTGGCTGTTGCAGGGGCTGGCAGTGCAGATTCTGACCCTGTAGTAGACCTTTTATATTATCTTTTCACAACCATGTAGTGGTTCCCGTGCCTGGGACAAAACGGCGGTTGGGTTTAGATGGAGACTTTTAATTCAAGGATTTGCACAGAGCAGACTCTGGCACTGGGTAAGGAGCAGGTTGGTGAGTCCATGGTGACGCTTTGTGTTCACGAGGGTCACTACAGCACGGGGGACTTAGTCTCGCAGCTCTTCACCCGGAGTCACTTTGCCCGCCTTTGGTCAGGAGAGTAGTCACAGCTGAGGCTCCCAGAATCCGTACTTCATAAAAGCCTGGTGTTCTCAAGAACCCTCATGTCTATCTCTGTGTCTCGGGCTGTCCTTTGCCTGAGGACTCACTTGTCATCAGGACAAGTGAACTGTCTCTTCTCTACACCTGGAGTCATTTTTGGATTAATCCTAAATCCCACTTGGGAGCCTCCTGAGTTGACCAGTCCTGAGGCCACTATTTTTCCTTCCCAGGTGGCAGTTTAAAGTGCATTCCTCTGTCCCTACAATGAATGTTGGCCCTTAATTTGGCCAAAGAAATCCCTCCCTAAGAGGGGAACTGGACAGGCAGGCAAGTACTAAAACTAGTAGAACACCTCAGAGCTGTTTTACAAATCCTTAGCCGACGAAAGGCATGTGCCTTAGTTTGTCCCGCGGTTCCCTTGACATCTCCAGCACCAGTTATGTCTGGGGAGCTTCAGCCCAGCCAGACCTCATGGAAGAATCAGGGGCACAGCAGGTGTCAGGAATTTGGGGTCCACAGTCTGCAGTAAAGTGAACAGAGGGGCCTCCGAGGCCACAGCCGGAGCAGGGGTTGGCTCAGAGCCAGAGGGGCCAGACTCAGTGGATCCTGGAGCTGGGTTTGGCATCTGTCGCCTGTGAGAGGGAGGTTGGTTTGGGAAGAGGAAGCTCAACACAACTAAGGCTGAATCATCCAGATTGCCTGAAGAAATGGGCAGGGTTGGGTTGAGGAGTTAGCTCAGTGGTTCCGGCCCCTGCCTTACAAGCACAAGGGCCCAGGTTCGATCCCGGGTAACCACATACAACAATGCCGGGTGTGGAGACTCACTCTCACCAGCAATCAGCACCACATACCACGGTGCCAGGCATGGTGGCTCGTAATCTCAGCACTCGGGAGGCAGAGGCAGGAGGATTACTGCGTTTGAGGCTGAGTTTGCTGAGTTTGAGCACCAGCCTGAACTACAAAAGCAAAAACCTGTCTCAAAAAACTTAAATAATAATAATAATAAATGGGCAGGGTTTTGGCAGAACTTTGTATGGGCCAACCAGAATTCAGGAAAGGGGGTCCCTCCACCTGAGGGGGACAAAGAATAAGCTTAACTGTTGATACATAAGGGAACTGACTTATGTGTCTGGGGCTTCTGGCTACAACCTGATAATCTCTCACAGTCTCAGGACTAAGATTTTTTTTTTTTTTAATGAGCCTTGTAGGGGCCATCCAGCCTGAAAGGGTGACCAGTGTACCTCAGAAGAAGTTTTGACTTTCCTTGAAGTGAGTTTCTGATCATAATTTCTAGCAAATCCCTTTATGAAGTTTTTTTGGTTTTTTGTTTTTTTGTTTTGAGACAGGGTCTTGCTTCGTGGTTCAGGCTGGCCCTGAGCTCAGCCTCCAACTCACCTCACAGCAATCCTCCTGCCTCTGCCTCCCGAGTGCTGGGATGACAGGCGTGAGCCACCACGCCCGGCACTGTGGTATGTGGTACTGATTGCTGCTGGGCGTGAGTCTCCACACCCAGTATGGTATGTGGTTACCGGGGAATCGAACCCGGGCCCTTGAGCTTGCAAGACAGGTGCCGGAACCACTGAGCTAACTCCCCGACCTAAGAAGTTTTTTTTTTTAAATTATGATTTCTAACAGGGTGTTTCTACTCTGGTTCTCCCCCCTGACTTTTCCCCCCACAGAAATGGACGACAAACAAGATACCAGTCACTTTGCCCATCACCGGCCGGTCTCCTCACAGAGCTCTTAAGGCCCTCCTCGGCCCTGGGGGACCAGGGGCCTGAGCGGCGACGGCGGACTGCAGTGCGGAGCTCCGCGCTTGAGCCCCGAGTCCTGAGCAGAGCTGAGCATCCTGCAGCCTCGGGCGTTCCAGGCTCGCTCCGCTCCCTCAGCTGGCGGGGGACACAGAGGAGAGTCCCTCCTGGGAGCCTCGTGCGTGGGTCTCCTCCAGCTTGCACTGATGCAGACATCGGCCCACACCGTTTGGTCCTCTCCGAGTGAGCCTCCCCGGGCAGGCCCCGTCCTCCTCCTCACCACAGGGACAGTCTGTCGGCGCAGCTCAGAGGGAGCTGGCCACCCAGCCAGGGCAGCAGTCAGCCACCAGTGACTGTGCTGGACCCCAGACGACCCACTCAGGTCGCCACACGCAGCAGGAGACAGTTCTCAGACGACCATGAACAGAGAAGGAGCAAATCGGCTTGGTCTCCAAGTCAGTCTTCAAGCCACGTACAGAAGTTGGTTCTTGTTTATATACCTCACTTTACATTTCCAAGGCTTCATTTCACGGGGAACATAGTTTCCCTGGGAACATAGCAAGCTGGGAAGTTCTGGAAGGATTTTCTGTGTCAATTGCACTTCTTTGGTGACAGAAATTGTCGTGGTCACTCCTGAGGATTCCACAGAGAATACAGTTACCCAGTTGACCTGTAGCTGTCTGATAACACAGTTAACCCATAGTTAGCAAGAATGCAGTTAGCCCGCAGTTGCCTGATTCCGTACAGAGCAGCAGCTTCCTCTCGCACCTGTAGCTTACTTTTCCAGTGAACGTCACAGGCTTCTGAGGGTCTCACCTCACAACCCTTCCCCAATCCAGGGTTCCTGAGGGCACCCAGAGTGGATTCTCCTGTCAGTCATTTTCTGTTTCACTTTTGTTTTGGGTCTTTTTTTTTTCTGTCATTGTTTGTTTATTTCTGTATTATGGAGATTTGATCCCACTGAGTTACATCTCCAGCCCTTTTTATTTATTTTCTAAGGATTTTTTTTTTTTTTTTTTTGGAGACAGGTTCTTGCTTTGTAGTTCAGGCTGGTCCTGAACTCAGCTTTGAACTCAGCAATCCTCCTGCCTCTGCATCTCAAGTGCTGGGATTATAGGCGTAAGCCACCATGCCCGGCACTGTGGTAGGTGATACTGATTGCTGGTGAGCGTGAGTCACCATGCCCAGCACTGTTGTATGTGGTTACCTGGGATTGAACCTGGGACCTTGCACTTGCAAGGCAGATGCCAAAACCACTGAGCTAAATCCCCGGCCTGCCTCTTTTTTTTATTTATTTATTTATTTATCTATTTATTTATTTTTGCCTCCTTTTATTTTTTAGAGACAAAGTCTTGTTAAGTCACTAAGTTGCTCAAGTAGGGCTCCAACTCGGAATCCTCCTGCCTCAGCTTCCCTGAGTGCTTCGATGGCAGACATGCACCACCACAGCTGGCTGGGGCATTCTTCTGATCAAATTTCTGTACAACTAGAGTCACAATATAGCAGACAGTGCGGGTCAAAATGATTTTTCTCCATCTCCATATCCTTCACAAAGAAGGATCCCCAGATTGTCTTAAGCCTCAACAGAGGATCTGGACTTTACTCAGGCACAGAGCTAAGGTGGGCTTTCTGGAAGCCAGATTCAAATGCAAGGGCCAGACTGACCACGTCACAAACCTCTGGGAGGAAATCAAGACGTTCCACGGGTACCTGGAGCTCAACCCAGCGGGCATCCTGGTACAAGACAGCACCTCAGACGGTCCCACCCACCCACCTCTCTCACCTCTCTTTCTTTTTTTTTTTAAGGTTTTTTTTGAGACAGGGTCACACTTTGTGGTTCAGGCTGGCCCTGAGCTCAGCCTCCAACTCACATCACAGCAATTCTCCTGCCTCTGCCTCCCGAGTGCTGGGATGACAGGCGTGAGCCACCACGCCCAGCACTGTGGTATGTGGTACTGGTTGCTGCTGGGGTGAGTCTCCACGCCCAGTATGGTACGTGTTTGCCGGGGATCGAACCCGGGTCCTTGCACTTGCAAGACAGGCGCCGGAACCACTGAACCAAATCCCCGGCCCACTCACTTCTCTTTCTAAGAGTTCTTTCTACCCTCACACAAGAAAATTCTCAGGTACAAGGTTGTGATGTTTACTGCCAGACACCATCGTCATGACCAGAAAGGCAGGTTCCATAGGATACAGTGACTGTATCCACTACAACTCCTAACGAGCCTCAGACCCTGTAAGAATTCATCTACTCCCAATAACTGTCCTGGCAGAGCAGATGCCCAGTAATATGGAGAGGGCAGATGAATGAACTTGAAACTTGCCTGTAATCTCAAGACTTGGGGGGGCTTGCATGAGGAACACCATGAGTTCAAGGCCAGCCTGGGCTACCTAGAGAGACTCTGTCTCAAAAAACAAAACAACAGACCATGCTTGAGATGCATGAGATCCTGAGTTTAATTCCAGTACATCAAAATAGATAGATGACAGATATAAGATGAGTCCTCTATCTCCGAAGACTTAGCCACAAGAGAATGGAGTGAATACTGACCAATTATTCCTACAGAAATCATACTTCCACAAACCAGATTACCTCTGCAAACTTCATAGCAGCTTTCAAGAAATGCATTAAGAGGCTGGGGATTTAGCTCAGTGATTCTGGCATCTGCCTGGCAAACGTAAGGTCTCAAGTTCAATCCCCAGTAACCAAATACCACAATGCCAGGTGTGGTGGTTTACACCTGTAATCCCAGCACTCAGGAGGCAGAGGCGAGAGGATTGTTGTGAATTCAAGGCTAGCCTGAGCTACATAATGACTCTGGGGCCAGCCTGAACTACAAAGCAAGACCCTGTCTCAAAAAAAAAAAAAATAAAGCATGAGAAGAATGAGAACGTAGCTCAGTGGCACATCTCTTGCCAGCATGTACAAATCCTTGGCCTCCATCCCTAGCCATGCAGGGATTGGTATGGTCCAGGGTGCATTGGCATAGTGATTAGTTGAAGCAGAGGTTCCCACTTGGAGTGATTCCGCCTAACAGTGGGAAACTGTCACAGTCTTGGGATATTTTAATGGCCACAGAGGGTTGGCTCTGCTGATCTCTGTCAGGCACAGGCCAGATATGCTGCCAAACATCCCACAAGGCACAAGCCACATGCAGGTCTGGCCCTGAAAGCCAATAGCACTGAAGAGGAGGAGCCAGAGAGGAAAGAGACAGAGAAGCATGGGGGAGGGAAGTAAAGAGGAAAGAAAGGAGAGAGGGAGAAGAGAAGAGAGGAGAGGAAAGGGAAAAGGGGAAAGGAAAGAGCAGGGGAGAAGAGAGGAAAATATTATGGCTTTGTCTACATCTCTCCCCAAAATCTCATGGGGGGCGGGGGCTTTTTTAAAGGTGGCTGAATATAGTCTGATTTATGGTGCAATGCTAAGGTTAATCATGCTAGGATTAGGGCTGAGTGGTTACTGAATCAGTCCACTGATTGGCTTGATACCTGCCTTAATCTCAGGAGATAGAATATAAAAGGGGCAGAGAGAAGCTGCTAAGCCTCTTTCCTTGCCTTGCGGTCTTGTCTGCTGTGAGCTGTTTCTCCTCTCCAGTGTCCCTCTGCCATGCCGCCGTGCTTTGGAGACAGCCAACTCTACAAACTGTGAGCTACATAAATCTTTCCTTCATTAACTTTGGGTGTTGGTTATTTTGTCTCAACAGTGAGAAAAGTAAGTAAAGGAGAGGGGAAGGGCAGGGAGGAAAAAGAAGAAAAAGGAAGAAATGCAAATTTTAGAGTGTGGGTGCTTTTTAGTTTTTTTTTTTCATTGCTGGCGATGAGCCTGGCAAATGCTGGGCAAGTGTTCTACCTACTGAGCTGGACTCCCAGCCTAGCTACCACTGTTGTTTTTATTTATTTATCCATTGATTCATTTTATTTATTTTTGGTACCAAGGGTCAAACTCAGGGCCTTGCACTTGCACAGCAGGCACCAGCACCACTGAGCTAAATCCACTATTTCGTAATCCATTTGGGACCTTAAAAGCTCCACCAACTGACAGTTCCCTTAATATCTCCAACATGACAATAAGGGAATCTTGACTGGCTCATCTGCAGGCACATGAGCAACCCAATCCAATCAGTGGAGTCATTCTCCAAAAGGGGAAGTCAGGCAATCCCAGCCACCCCCCCCCATCTTGACACAGACAGATGACACCAAGTGTTAACTATCCCTTTATTAGGTGGTAAGGAAATGTGGCTGTACAGTCCAAGGCCTGGGAATTCAGCTACACATAGGGATTGTGACCAGAAGCCCTAACAGAAAAATAATCTAAAAATATTTCTAATCTGCTAGGAGGTTGGGCCACAGAAATACTAGGGGGAGAAGGTGCCATCTGGGCAGAAGCCCCCCGCCATGGTTTCAACCTGCAGGGACCCAGCACGGAATGAATGCACACATCTTCTCCATCCCCATTCCCGCCAGCTGCCCCTAATTCCCACGGAAGATGGCCCAGGGTCTGCGAGGGTGGGAGGCTGGAGAAAGGACCCTTCCCCTACAAGGATACAGAACTGGAATGCAGTGAAGTGAGAGGGTGGGGGGCGCCCAAGTCTCCCCTGACCCCTGACCCCAGAGGGTGCGCCTAAGGGTGCCTACTTGGTACACATCAGGTCCATGTACGCAGTACACGGAATCCAGCCAGACCAAATGGGCCACAGACTCAGCCCCATGGGGGCCCTGAGGGGTACACAGCAGGGGAGGGGGCATCTCTCTCTACATATATACTTTGTAAAAAATAATAATAATAATGTTTGTTTAAATGAATTTGTTTCTATACAAAATGTAAAAAAAAAAAAAAAAAGAAGAAGAACCCACTCATGTCAGTGAGAAAAAGGAAGCTGAGAGAACTGGGGTGCAAGGGGGTCCCAGACTCATTATAAGACGGAAATAATGGGAACTCAGCCCCCATCTGTTATAAATAAAGGGAGACTGAGGCCGGGGCTGGTGACCCCACTCGGTCTGGAGGGGAGGGGACAGGAGGGTTGGTGAGAGATGGAAAAGGGGAGACTAAGACGGAAGGAGAGAGTCAGGAGCCAGGATCAAGACAGAACTTCGGAGAGATTTAGGCTAACACCTGCCTCTTTGGGGTGACTTCCGGCTGGGGCCCCAGCTGGGTCTGGGCCTGACCCAGGGAGCCAGGGATGGACAGGGGGTGTCCCTGGGAGGGTAGGGCCGCAGCAGCTGTGGCTGTGGCCCCGGTGGCAGTTGCTGGGCTAGGCATGGAGTCGGACCAGTCCGAGAGCGAAGCAGGGGACGGGCTGGCCCAGTGCTCGGGGGACTCCGGGGATGGGGTCAGGTAAGGGTGCTCATTGGGGACCCGCAAGAAGCGAGCCTTGGGGGGGCTACTGTGGGTCCCTGACGCCGGGTACTCCTCGCCATGTCCCTGGGCTGCCAGGTAAGGTGGGGGCCGCTCCTGGGGAGACACGGGGGTCCCAGGGTTGAGCAGCTGGGGTGCTGGGGCCAGGGGCAGCAGGAATGAGGGCCCTGGGGGTGCCGGTGGGGGCAGCCGGGCCCAGTCGAGGGGGACCGCCACCGGATTCAGCAGGCCCAGGCTGAGCACACAGCCAGCTGGTGGCTGGCGGCCCAGAGGACCTGCCCGGCCTGGGCCACCAAGCTGAGCCAAGGACACAGCTGTGGCCGTGGCAGCCGCATAAGGACCCTCGATAGGGAAAGATCCAGGAGAAGCAGGGGGTCCACCAAAGGCCCTTGGGGAGTCCAGCGAGTCCACAGGCGACAGTGTGACCGAGCTCTCGGCCAGGGGGCCCGGGCAGGCCAGTGTCAGCTTCTTGCCCCGGCCCCGAGTGCCCTGTGGCCCCAGCCCTGCCTTCCCCGGTGGTCTCCTGCTCTTCTTGGCCCCCGACGAGGCTGTCTTGAGGCCTGGAAGGAAAGCTCCTGGAGGGCAGAGCAGGGGGCCCAAGCCATGGGGCCCGGGGGGACTTCGGGGCCCACTCGGCTGGTCCAGCAAGCGCACGATGTCCTGGTGAAGCCGCTCCTGGGCCACGTCCCGTGGCAGCCTGTCCAGGTGGTCTGTGATCTCCCGGTTGGCAAAGTGATCCAGCAGGAGCTTGGCAGCCTCATAGCTGCCTTCTCGGGCGGCCAGGAACAGCGGGGTCTCCTCCTGGGGCAAAGGGGCAGAACCCACAACATTAAGGCATAGAACTCTGCCCTGCACACCACTCTCCAGCCTCTGAGAGAGGCTGGCAGTTCAGAATTTGACAGTCCTGGGTTCAAATCCCAGCTCTGCTGAGGAAAACCAGGCAAAGCTCTTTCTTTTAAATGGTTCAACCAGCAGGTGAGTCGGGTAGGATTCTCACCGTAGGCACAAAATTAAAAGGAAAGCCAAAAACCTCAGTCAGAGCCAAGCATGGTGCTGTGTGCCTGTATTCTCAGCACCTAAGACACAGAGGCAAGAGGATCTCCTCTAGCCTCACCTGGGCAACTTAGACCCTGTCTCCATAAAGGGTGGGGAGGGCCAGGAATTTGGCCCCATAGCACAGGGTCCTTCCTGAAAAGTGAGAGGGCTTGAGGTAGAGATCAATGTGAGGGTCCTGAGTTCAATCCCCAGTGCCACGAAAAATAAATAAATAAACTTTTTAAAAAAATAACACTTCAGGGCCAGAGATTTACCTCAGTGGTTCTGGCACCTGTCTTGCAAGTGCAAGGACCTGGGTTCAATCCGCCATTAACCACATACCACGCTGGGTGTGGAGACTCATGCCCAGCAGCAATCAGCACCACATACTACAGTGCTGGGCGTGGTGGCTCATGCCTGTCATCCCAGCACTCGGGAGGCAGAGGCAGGAGGATTGCTGTGATGTGAGTTGGAGGCTGAGCTCAGGACCAGCCTGAACCAAAAAGCAAGACCCTGTCTCAAAAATAAATAAATAAATAATAAATAAATAAAAATAACAGTCAACTAGATACACGATATTTCAATGTAACATTTCATAAAAACTAAGATTTAAGCAAAATGTACCCACAGTGAATAAAACATTGAAATTTTAAATTAGGACATGCTAGGTCCCTGCAAGCCAGTGTGTCTCACAATTTCCATTTGGAAAATGAGATCACGTGTACCACTGCCTGGGAACGCTTTGTAAACCACCAACCTAGCCGTTAGCCTTCTCGAGGCTCTGCTTCATGCTTTCCAAACACATTAGCTCGCTGAATGTGCAAGGGACGTAGGGAAGCGGGGACGCTGCGCCACCACGTGACGGCGCAGGGATGGGTTCAGAGCTGGACAGCGAGCCCAGCTCCTGCTCTCGCCCACAGTGGAGCCTCTGGCTTTGCAGCCCCACCCTGCACGCTGGCAGGCCCGCCCTGCTCTCCTCCCCGTGGAGAGCTCACCTTGCTGTCCTGCATGTCCTTGTTTGCCCCATTTTTGAGCAGAGCCAAAGTGGCCTCCACGTTGTTCACAGCCGCAGCCCAGTGTAAGGCTGATTTCCCTGGAGGGGGCGAGAGGCGGGCGTCAGAACAAGGTATGCATGCGCACACACACGCACGCACGCACGCACACACGCACGCACGCACCCCTTCCAACACAGGCGTACACTGTGAGGACCTCAGTTGGCTGAATCTGTCTGAGCATCCATCAGACCCACGGGACTCTTCAGATTTAAACTCACTAAAAACACATGGGTGTTGGGCCAGGGATTTAGCTCAGTGGTTCCAGCTTCTGCCTGGCAAGTACAAGGTCCTGAGTTCAATCCCCTGTACCATATACTGCAATGCCGGGCGTGGTGGCTCACGCCTGTAATCCCAGCATCCGGGAGACAGAGGCAGGAGGATTGCTGTGAGTTCCAGGCTTGCCTAAACTACAAAGAGAGTTTAGGGCCAGCCTGAACTACAAAAGCGAGACCCTGTCTCAAAATAACTACAAGAAAACAAGTGCATGTGGGCCAGGCATGCAGTCCAGTGGCACTGCACCTATCTGGCAAGTTCAAGGTCCTGAGTTGGATTCCTCCTAACAACCCCACTCACTGCCCAAAAAAAGAAAAAGAAAAACAGCTGGATGTGGCACACATCTCCCATTCCCAGCTACTCCAGGGGCTGAGGAAGGAAGGTTTCAAGTTCAAGGCCAGCCCAGGTAATTTAGCAAGACCTTGTGTCAAAATAAAACTCCCTTAAAAGAGCTGGGGATGCAACTCAGTGGTAGAATGCTTGACTAGCATGTGCAAAGCCCAGTGCTGCAGAAACTAAAAAATAATAATTACCTACACTACATTATGTTAAATAAGTGTCAGGATCACTCAGTGAGGGTCTTCTCACTAATGGTGCTGAGACGACTGGATCTCTACGTGCTACAGAATGGAGTGGAAAAAACCGGCCGTGGTGGCTCACACCTGTCACCCCGGCACTCAGAGGGCTGGGGCCGGAAGATCGTCTCAAGTTCAAGGCCAGCCTAGGCTACACAGTGAGAGCCAGACTCAAACGGAGGGAGAATGAGAATGAAGTTGAACCCCTGCCTCCCACATACACAAAAACTAACTCAACATAAACCAGAGATCGGAGTGTAAAAGCACAGACTATATCACTAGAAGAAACACAAGACTAAATCTTCAGAGGCTTGAAGTAGACAAAGGATCCATAGCGAGGACACCAAATATACAAGCAACAAGATAGCAACGGGGTTGGAGGCGCAGCTCACTGATCTAACACTTGTCTACCACTGGGTTCCATTTCCAAAAACGCAAATAAAAATGGAAACTTTTGTGCTTCCAAGGACACCGTCAGGAAACTAAAAAGAGCCAGCATGGTGGTGCGAGCCTGTGATGCCAGCACTCAGGAGACTGAGGCAGAAGGATCACTGCGAGTTCAAGGCCAACCTCAGCTACACTGCGAGTCAAGGCTGGCCTGAACTACATAACAAGGCCCCGTCTCAAAAAACAAAACAATAAAAGAAACTACAAATATTGGCTGAGGCAGGAGAATCACCAATTTGAGTCTAGACTGGGCAACTTTTAGCAACGTCTTTTTTCTCAAAAAGAGAGAAAATTAAATAGACACAGGCATGTCTTGCATGCTGGGGTTATAGGTGTGCACTACCACACCCAGTATGGAATCTTTCATAAAGCATGCTCCAAGGAAGAAATAGTGAAAAGATCTGATTACAAAAAACTAAATAAATAAATGGACTAAAAGAACAGTTCGTTGTTCTTTTGTCCCAGCCATGGTTCCGCTGCTCAGCAGGCAGCTGCCATATTGGTTGGTGTCGACAGGAAACATTTCATTCCCATCAGCACAGAGGGTTCTACCAGCCAATACTTCTGTAGAGCCACAGGTCACTAAAGACATCATGTCACAGAGATCCATGGATACTTGTGTTTACAGAAGCACAACTCACCATATCTCCACTTTGGAAGCATCCTATAAACCCACCACCAGGAGGATGGATATGGAAAATGTGGTATTTACACACCGAGCAGCACTACCCCTCCAGCAAGAAGGTTAAACTTGAGCCACGTGTAGAAACACAAATGCATCTTGAGACCATAATGTGAAGTGAATTAAATCAGACACAAAGACTTCAACATCACATGGCTCCTTTTATATAAGAAACCCAAAGTATAAATAATCTACACAGCAAAATCCATTCATCAGGAATGTTAATGGACAGGGAGGCTGCTTCCAAGATTAAATTATGAATTGTGCTGCTGTAAACGTCATCACTACGGTCCACCGGAGGGTACTAGAGTGAGTCTGGTCAACAAAGCAGATGGAAAGTGTAGTCTTAGGAGCTGGGCATGTTGACACACAGCTGTAACCCCAGCACTCAGGAGGCTCCGGGTTGGAGGACTGCTGCAAGTTCGAAGACAGCCTGAACTATATAGCAAACCTGCATCTCAAAAAACTAAAAAATAAAAAGTGCAGTGTTCTGGGGCATCCACCTTTTCCTAACCCCCATCATCCTCGCTGGGCCCTGCGAAAAGCTGAGGCCTGTGGGAGCTGGCTCTGTGTGCATAGCTGTTGGTGCGTGGTCCCCACGTGGGTGTGAGTTCACACCCCCAGGAGAGCCGGGGCACACTTCCTACCCAGCTCGTCCACGGCGTTGACGTCAGCGTGGCTGGCGATGAGCTCCTCCACCATGCCCTCCACCGCCAGGCGGGCCGCTAGGATCAGGGCCGTGGAGCCGTCTGTCATGCGGGCGTCCAGGTCCGTGGAGCGGTTCCGGATGAGGATCTAGGAGAGAGGTGACAGCCAGGGAATCGTGGAGGACCGGGAAGGATGAGGGGCTCATCATGGAAAACAGATTAAACACATCGAAAGTTTGAAAGGACAAAACATCAGAGCTCAGTTTCTTCTTCTTTTTTTTTTAATATTTGAGATTGAACCAAGGGCCTTCTCACTGAGCTCCATCCCCAGCCCTGTTTTGGGTTTTATTTTGAGACAGGGTCTCACTAAATCACTAAGTTTCCCCAGCTGGGCTCCAACTTGGGATCCTCCTGCCTCAGCCACCGAGTGCTGGGACCACAGGCATGCACCACTATACTCAGCGACAGCTTACATTTAAATATGCTCAGAAGCCTTCCATTAGACTAAAGTTAGGCCAAATCAGCCAACATAAAGGCTATTTATACGAGAAAGTGTTGAGCTGCCAGTGTACCTTTGGAGTAAGCCACTTGCCTAGCAAATGTGAAGGCCTGGATTTGAATCCTGGAGCACAAAGAAAAAAAGGTGGAACATCTCAGGGAATTCACAGAATACAATGCTAAAGTGCAAAACAAATGCTGTCTGCTTCCTATGGTGGTGCACACCTATAATCCCCCTTCTCTAGGAGGCCGTGGCAGCAAGATCCCAAACTCACATGCAGCTTGGATAATTTAGGGACACTTTATTTCAAAATTCAATAATTTTGGTGTTGGGGATTTAGCTCAGTGGTTCTGGCACCTGCCTTGCAAGTGCAAGGGCCCAGGTTCGATCCTCGCTAACCACACACAACAATGCTGGGTGAGGTGACTCACTCCCACCAGCAATCAGTACCACACACCACAGTGCCGGGCGTGGTGGCTCACGCCTGTAATCCCAGCACTCGGGAGGCTGAGGCAGGAGGATCACTGCATATTCAAAGCCTGCTTGAATTACGGAACAAGGTCTTATCTAAAAAAAACAACAACAAAAAGAAACCAAAAGATCCAAGAAGATAAATGAGCAGGGGATGGTGGCACATGCCCATAATCCCAGTTCTTTGAGGCTAGTCTGGACAACTTCGTAAGGTCCTACATAGCGTGGGCAAAGCAAGCCCTGGGTTCATTCCCCAGAACCCACAGAAAAAGAAGGAAAAGAAAAAGCCTACCAGGTCCCTGTGTTCTTGGCAGACACTGTGCTTGGGTCGGACCTCATTTTCCAAATTATCAAAATGAGTTTTGAAAAACAGAAGCGGGGCTCCAGGCTGGGAGGACCTGCCATCTACCGTCCCCAACCTCCAGAGCAGCGGAACCCCTCACCTGAAAGACGCCCTGGGCGTCGGCAGTGACGGCCGTGTGCAGAGGGGTGCGGCCCGAGTGGTCCTGGGCGTTGGTGTCGGCGCCAGCATCCAGCAGCCGCTTGGCCGCGTCGGCCCGGGCATAGCGGGCGGCCAGGTGCAGGGCTGTCTCACCTGTGCGGTCGGTGCGAGCCCCGAGCTGCGCCCCCTGGCAGATCAGGTCGGAGATGATGCTGGCCGACGTGTCCTCGGCCTCCTCCTCCTCTGTGGGCACTGGCTCCAGGGCCCCCCCACAGAAGGAGGCCAGCATGAGCGGGGTGAAGCCATCTGCAGGGACGGGAAGGAACGGGTCACAAAGGTACAGGAGGCCGGGAGATCACATCGAAGACACGCTTTTCAGAGCCAGAGGACATGGAGAAGGAGGAGTAGCAATAGGCGCGGCCCATTGCTTAAGAACCAGTCCCAGGATGGAAAGTCACGCACACTTCAGGCCCCACAGCACAGAGGCCTTGCAGACACCCCCACGAGAGCAGGCCCTTTGGGGGAAACCGCTAGAAGGAATTCTCTGGGACACAGGACAGCCAGATCTGAGAGGACCCAGAGAATATGAACAGTCGCAGTTTTCCGTAGGGCGCCACGCACCCCACCACCGGTGTCTAGCCCCGCCTAGAGCCCAACACTCCTCCCAGGCATGGAGGCAGCTGGGCCTCAGCCAGAACAGTACATCCACCTAGTCCAGCCCCCTACCCCTGATTGGCTCGGGCACGAGCAAGTGATCCTAGTCCGTCCAATCAGAATGCATTCTGAGACCTGCTGAAGAAGTGTTTTGTTTTGTTTTGTTGTAGGGTGAATCAAACTTAGGAGCTCTCTACCACTGAAGCACACTCCTGCTCATTTTAGTTTTTTTTATCTTTGAGGCAGAGTCGGACTCTGTCGTTCAGGCTGGCTTTGAGCCTCCCTGTGTACCCCACACTGGCCCCCAACTCACAGTGATCATCTGCCTCAGCCTCCCACACAGCTGGGTTTACTAAAGTGATGGGTATGAGCCACCACATTTAGCAGGAAGTTTTGTTGTTGTTTTTTAGTTTTGTTTTGTTTTGTTTTTGCAGCACCAGGGATCAAACTCAGACCTTTGTACTTCCAAGGTAGGTACGGTACCACCTTAGGTAAATCCTCCACCTAGGATGAAGTTTTTTATAATACAGGTGACAAGTTGTAGTTTAGCAGAAGCCAGGCCTGGTGGTGAACGTTTATAATCCCAGCACTCTGGGAGGCTGAGGCAGGAGGATCCAAGTTTGAGGCCAGCCTGGGCAATTTAGTGAGACTCTGCCTCAAAATAAAAAACAGTATGAAGGCTGAGCATGTAGTTCAGTGCAAAGGCCCTGGGGTCAGGTGTTGGGCAGAAAAAAATAAAATAAGGAAGCGGGAAGCAGAATACCCCGCCCAGCCACCTGTCCAATGCTTTGTTTTACTTCAGACATCAAAGTTGGGCTTTTATGATCTGCAAACGAGAGTGTAGAAGGACACTCAGCCCGCTGCAGCCCAGACTCTCCCTGGAATGGTCTCGAATGGAAGGGACAGAGGGACCCTGACCTGGGCCACGAACATTGACGTCCACGCCATCGACATCTGCATCGCCCTGTGGTGGTGTCAATGCCATGGCTGGTGCCACGCGGATGTCAGCGGCAACCAGGTGGTGCTGGGTCCACTGACGACAGTCCACGGGCTCCTCGGCGCCCACGCCAGGCTCCTCCACCTAGAAGGACACAGTGGTAGGAGAGACGCTACAAGTGACAGGGACAGACAGACCCAAAGCTCCTGCTCCACGGGACGCACACAGCGCTCCAGGAAACCATTACACTCTGTTTCTCTCACATTTGAGGACACGGGAGCATGCTGGAGTGTGGGGAGCTCACAAAAGGAAAAAACTGGGTTTTCAACTGCATCCGATGGAAGGAGAGGCTAGTAAATGTGCACACACAAGGCAGAAACAACCAAAAAGTAAACAAACGACTGCACCCACAACAGCATCCAGAAAAAGCCGGGTGCAGGGTGCACGCCTGTCATCCCAGCACTCAGGAAGCTGAAGCAGGACATCACCATGAGTTCGAGACCGGCCTCGGCTACATAGCGAGTTAAGGGCCAGCATGGGCTATGTAGCGAAACCCTGTCTCTAAAAACAAACAAAAACAACCCACAGGGGAAAAAGGAATTCAGGTAGTTGTGGAGGGATCTGATTGGTTCCCGCACGAGTGGGATGTTATAAAGAGAATGAACTTTGCCCTTGAGTTTCTCTCTGCCTCACGCATCATCACTTCTGCTATCAGTTGCCCACCAGATGCCAAGCTGGTGAAAAGACCCCATTGTGGACTTTCAGGCTCCAACACTTCAAGCCAAATATACTTCTTTTCTTTATACAATATCTAGCATTGGGTATATTCGTATAGCTACAGAAAACCAACCACCACATAGCCCAAGTTGGACAAAGAGAAAACCCACAGAACAGGAAACAGGAGGCTAGTCACCCCAGGCTGGTCTGGGAGGAGGAAGCTTGTTAAGGAAGAACAAAATAGAGAAATTCCCATCCACCTGGAGAAGTGTGTGGGCCCCGACTCCCTTATACGGAGACCCCACAGACAAGAAAATGAGGTCCCAGGCTACGGCTGCTGTCTGGGGCTGGGGAGGAAGGGGCCAGTACCTTTAGTCGTTTGGCCTCTGGGCACTCTGTGTCCGTCCAGTCTGTGGCCACCTCCCCCATCAGACTCTCACCCTTGGCCATGTTCCTGCGAGGTGATAGGAAGAACAGGAAGGAGGACATTGTTGGAGCTTTTTGGGGTCACAGCAGAGCAGAAGCAAGATCAAGGGTCTTGAGTTAGAATCAGGGCCTTGTGTCAATAAATACAGGGGAGGCTCAGGATATAGGTTCCAGTGATGGGTGAGGACAAATAGAATAAGGTAGGTGGGACATGATCAGGGATTATGACGGGCAGCACCCTGAGTCTCCGGGTAGAATCAGAGAAAGGACGGGAGTCGAAGGTCAGAGGTCAGAGCAATGGGTTAAGGGACAGATGAGGGTCACAGAGTGATGTCAAAGGTCATGGAAGGTAGAGCTAACCTTATACAGAGGCACATGCGAAGACCAAGAAAGAGGGAAGGGGGAAAAGGGGAGGGAAGGGAGGGCTGGAGGCAGAGGTGTGCTGGACATCATGGGGTCAGCGTCAAAGGCTAGCGAGGGTGGGGTGCAGACCAGAGTCTTGGGGTCAGCAAGCATGTGGTGACGAGCCGGGTGAGGTCTGACCAGTTCAGGAAGGGGTGAGGGTAGAAGCTGTCAGGTCCGTGTTAGGATCAGGGGGCACCCTAGCAGGAAGACAGGAATCGGGACGGGGACACTCGGGGTCCTCACTTCATGCCCAGCGCGTCTTGTCCCACAGGCTCCCGCCGGCCCTTGTGGCCAGCCGCCACGTCTTTGTGCAGTGCGAAGCCCTCGGGGAACCAGAGGGTGCTGTGTTCACGCTTGCGGCGGGCCACCATGACCCCCAGGACGAGGATGACCAGCAAGAAGACGGCGCCTGCGGCCAGCAGCGGCAGCACCGGCACGCTGGGCTCTGGAGGCTCCAGCGGTTCCCCTATGGGAGAGCCAGGGACAGTGGCAACCATGGGGAGGGGCTTCCTCTGTGGGCGGGGCTTTTTTCTGTGGGTGGGGCTACGTCTGTAGGCGGTGGTTTAACCTAGGGTAAGACTTCAAAAGCAAAGGTTCAACTGTAGGTGGAGCTTCATTATACCGGGATCTTCAAGTATGGGTGCGGTCTCCATGGTCTGATGTGAGGCTTAAATTGTGGGCGGGGCTTCCTCTGTGGGTGGGGCTCTAACCATGGGTAAGATTTCAAAAGGAAAGCTTCACTGTAGGCGGAGCTTCATTATGCAGAGACCTTCAAATATGGGTGGGTTTTTAGTGGTGGGCGTG
The DNA here is from genome assembly GCA_004026965.1 of Petromus typicus. Taxonomy (NCBI): domain Eukaryota; kingdom Metazoa; phylum Chordata; class Mammalia; order Rodentia; family Petromuridae; genus Petromus; species Petromus typicus. The sequence continues at coordinate 11,562 of PVIR01016522.1, read as the reverse complement.
GCTTAAATCGTGGGTGGGGCTTCATTTGTGGGTTGGGGCATCAAGGTGGGGCGAGGCTTCCATCTCCCTGCAGGGGCCCGCAGAAGGCCCAGCCCCATCTCACCTCGCACGTCACGCAGTGGGTAGGGGAAGTCCAGGCGTTCCACGGCAGACAAGGCTCCCAGGTAGTCTGCTGCGCTCTGGGCATCAGGGAAGCAGTGGTCATCCTCGGGCGACTGCAGGCAGAGCCTGTTGTCAATCTCCAACATCACTACAGAGCTGCAGGGAACACAGTGGAGGACTCCAGGGCTCTGACTGTACCTGATGGCTCCAAGCCGCGTCTTCTCCTCAGCATGAGGCTCAGAAGAGTCCTTTCCACCAATCATGTCTCCCCCACCCACCTGGTCCCAACTGGCGTCCATCGCAGGGCACCCCGAACTGGTCTTGACGTGGTCAAGCGTTCCCCAGTACCTCATACACACTGGGCAAGCACTCGGCTACATCCCAGCCTGCCTGCTTCTCTTTTCTGAGTTCCTTTCCCTCCACCAACCCTGATATTTCCGAGTTTCCAGGTTCATTCTCCCAGCCCCTTTCCTGGCCATCTCCATTCTCAGCCTTTGCCCACCTGACATTTCCGAGGTCGCATTTTGCTTTCTTCGTTAGGGTCCTGTCCTCCTCAGACCCCTGCTCTACTCTCGGTAAATGCCACACCTCCCACCGCATCTGACCCTGCTGTGGGCTCATCAGCAATATCATTTCACCTTTTACATAAAAACACAAAATCCTAGCCAGGGCGAAGCCAGGGGTTTGCATATAGGAGGCAAGCCTTCTACCACTGAACCACGTCCCCACCCTTGTTAGTTTTCATTTAAGACTCACTAGATTTCCAAACTGGCCTGGAACTCAAAATGATCTTCCTGCCTCACCCTCCCAAGTGCTGGGATTACAGGCACGAGCCACCACACCCGGCTAGATCTATTACTTTTTATAAATGATGAGATTTCAGGGTGGGAACTGGTGCTTTTTATTCTTTGGGCAGTTAAATCAAACACCTCCAATGCTACCGTTTAGTGAACCTGCTTCGCTATAAAGAAAAAAAGGGTTAAATGTGATATTCTGAAACATGTTTCTCTAAGGTTAAACACAGTTTTCAAGTGTGACTGCTACTTGATTTTACCTTTTGTACAGCCAGGTATCCAGCCTGGTTTTCAGAGACCCTGATATTTTCAGCAAAATCGAAATTAAGCCGACACCCTTTCCCAGTATAGTCAGACCGGCACGCGGCCTTACCCAGAATCCAAAACACCTGTCTCTCCAGAGGGAGGGAGCGCCACCTAGAGGTGCAGTTCTGGGCCTCCCCAACCCCCAGCACCCCAGGAGACACTGGCTCCTATCTGGCATCTGGGATGGTGTCAGAGGCGCCTCTCAGGAAAGCCTCAGAATTCTCCGTGGCACAGGACAAAGAAGGGTCCAGCCCCAAATGCCAAAGCAGCAGAGGCTGAAGAGCCTGTAGGTAAAGCCAGGAGGGGCGGCACACGTCTCTCATCCCAGCACACGGGAGGCTGAGGCAGGAGGCTCACCGAAAGTTCGAGGCCAGCTTGAGCTACATAACAAGACCCCATCTCCCAAAACCGAAAGCAAAACCAAAGAAAAACTTAAAGAGAAATGGCCCACAGGAGACCCACCCCGGGATGTCACTCCTCGCCCCGCCCCGCCCCCTTCCCCGCCCCGCCCCACCCCTTCCCCATCCCTTCCCCATCCCTCCCCACCCCTTCCCCACCCCTCCCCGCCTTCTCAGGTCCGCCTCCCTCGCCTGCGTGGCTCCTCCGGTGAAATCACTCACCCAATCACCTCCGGGGCCAGCTCCCGCCGGGCCCGGGACTCCGAGGCAGCACTGGGCCGGTGGTAAGGGAAGACCATGGCCTGGCCGTGCGCGTCCAGGCGGAAGCGCAGCGAAGTGCGCAGGATGGCGCTGAGGCGCTGCAGGAAGTCGGTGCTGGAGCGAAGCAGCTCCTCGGGGGGCATCAGAACCGTGAGGACCAGGACGCCGCGGGCCAGCAGAGCCGGCACCTCGCTGGCACAGTCCAGCCCGTCCCAGCCACACTCCTCCGTGTTGCAGCCCTGGTCACAGCGGCCGTCGGCGAAGTGGTCAGCACAGTACTTCTCGTACACAGGGCTGGAGCAGAAAGGGGCAGAGTCAGGGGCAGGAGGGAGGGGAAAAGGGAGGAGGAAAAGGCAGACGGCCCGGCATCAGGACGGAGAAACGGAGTCACAGGCCCAGGCTAAAGCAGACAGTAGGGCGAGTGCATGGAAGGACGGAGCCTCACGCACAGATCGCGCTTGAACGTGCAGATGGCGTAGAAATGGAAGGGCGGCCCGGGGGACAGGACAGAGACGGGCAGACCCCGGGGGCAGCGGGGCTCCTGGCTCACTTGCAGGTGCGCTCTCGGCCGTGGCAGTCGAAGTTGTCGTAGAGGCAGGCGGGCGAGCTGCAGGCCGGGTCGCAGCGGCTGTTGTTGAAGAGGCGCCAGCACTGCAGCGCCTCGCACTGCCGCCAGGGGTCGTCCACGCTCAGCGAGCAGTCGCCGCCGTCCCAGCCGCAGCCCCGCGTGTTGCACTCCCGGTCGCAGCGCCTGTCCCCGCGCTTGGCCTGGCAGGCGGCTCGTGGGCACCGCGGCTCCTCCGCGACCTCAGGCGCTGCCGGGGTCTCGCAGCGCAGCCCGGCCCAGCCCGGAGCGCACCCGCAGCGGAAGAAGGGGGCGAGGGGCGCAGGGCGACAGGTGCCTCCGTGCAGACAAGGGGCGGCCGCACAGCTGGTATTGGTGCCACCTGGGGGCAGCGCCCTGGAGCGGCAGGAGAGCCCCGACAGCCCTGGGGGACAGGCGCAGCGAGGCCCGCGCGGTGTCTGCTGGCAGGGAACACCTGGTGGGCACTGCAACTCCCGGCAGGTGCGCGCCACATGTTCACAACGGGGACCCCAGAACGGCTGGGAGCGGGGAGAAAATGGGAAGAGAGGGGTGATGCCTCTGACGAGGCTGAACCTCAGCCTCTCCAACTCCTGCCGGATTTCTCCAGGTTCCTCTAGAGGCCACGCATGACGGACATGCCTTGCCTTCTCAAAGAGACCGCGTCTCCGAGCCCAAACCTTACTCCAACACGCTCCCAACTCTAAGGGACCCTCTGCCCACAAGTTCCCAGCTCTGCACTGCCCAGAAACCTCTTCCCCTCTTCCCCGTCCACGTCTTCAGAACCACACCCCTCACCAAGGCCACACTTCACCACAAAGTTTACAGCCCATGCCACCCCACCTACCTGGACACAGTGGCAGACGAAGGTCAGCACACCCCCAGGGCCTGGGCTGGGGCGGCACTGGCCCATATTCTGGCATGGCTGGGACTCGCAAGGAGAGAGGGCAGTCTGACAGCGGGGACCTGGACAAGCAGGGACAGGTGGGTCAGACACAGAGCGGGAAGGAAAGACAGGGTCCTCGGCCGACCTGACCTTTACCGCTTACCTGTGAAGCCAGCCCGGCACAAGCAGTGGAAACGTCCACCTGGCTCTTGCAGGCAGTCCCGGGTGTGCGCTGCATGGCAGGCCCCTGGACGACACTCGTTGACATCGGCCTCACAGTACAGCCCCGTGTATCCTGGTGGGCAGTTACAGCGGAAGCCACCCACCAGGTCCACGCAGGTACCATTGTGCAGGCAGCGGGGGCCCGAGTCCAGGGAAGGGCCCGGGCCACAGTCATCCTCGTTGATCTCACAGAGCACTCCTGGGGGAGGAGGGGGAGCAGTGAGTGACAGACAGACTCCGCCTCCTATCTTGTCCCCCAGTCCTGGCCTTGACATACCCAGGGTCCCCGGGGGACAGGAGCAGAGATAGCGGGCCACAAGGTCAATGCAGGAGCCCCCGTGCTGGCAGGGCTGGGAGGCACACTCGTCTACATCGTCTTCGCAGTTGTCACCAGAGTAACCAGCGGGACACTGTTGAGACAAGAGAAGGACACACTCAGAAACGTGCATCCACATGCACTCAGACGTGCTGTCCAGGGGCGCGCCCTTACCTCACACATGTAGCCCCCCATGTAGCCTTGGCAGGTGCCGCCGTGCTGGCAGGGCTGGGCCCGGCAGGGGTCCAGCTCCTGTTCACAGTGGGCGCCGGTGCGGCCCTCCGGACACACGCAGGAGTGGGTGCTGCCTTTGTCCACACACTGCCCACCTGCCTGGCACAGATGCTCCAACCGCACCCCTGGGAAGAGTTGGGAGCCGTGTCAGGCCGAGATGGCTACACACCCTCTGTCCTTGTCGCAGTCGGCGCCCTCCTGGCATCAGTCCCAGGGTCACAGCCAGGTAGACTGTCACGTGTCACACACCCTCTTAGCTGGCAGTCCTCAACCACCGACATACAGGATTTTGACCCCTGCACCAGCTGGCAGGCACACCATCAGCGGCTCACGGTGACAGACGCACACAGATCCCAGGCGGCTGTCACACGGTCACACAGGCACACACACTCGGCCACGCCCCATCATGCCCAGACGTTCTGTGGTGTCACCCTTGTCGGGCACATTGCAGCAGATCTGTGCACACCCCCACCCCCACACACAGCCACGTCCTCCTCCCTCACCGATCTGGGCTGCCGCCTCCACGCAGGGCAGGCTCCGGATGTTACAGAGGCGGCCACTCCAGCCAGGGCGACAAAGGCAATAGGCCCCATTCTGGACACAGCGACCCCCATTCTGACAGGGAGCCTGGCTGCACCAGTCAACCAGGGTCTGGAAAAGAAGTCCCCACATGCTCAGTGCTGAGGGGAAGCCCTGGAAACTGTCTCTCCCGCAGGATAAGGGACAAGCCCCCTGCCTGGAACACAGCTCCAGACTGGTCCTCCAGGACCATGGCCCCGCCCACCTGGCAGGCCCATACCTGGAACAAGGCCTCAGCTCCTCCCCCAGGACCATGGCCCCGCCCACTTGGCAGGCCCCGTCCCTGGAACGAGGCCTCAGCTCCTCCCCCAGGACCATGGCCCCGCCCACCTAGTCGGCCCCGTCCCTGGAACAAGGCCTCAGCTCCTCCCCCAGGAAATATGACCACGCCCACCTAGCTAGACCCGTCCCTGGCACAACCCCCCCCCAGACTCCTCCTCCAGAAGTATGGCCATACCCCCTATAAGTGCCTTCTTTGGACTAGACCTCCAGAGTCCCCCTCTAAGAGTATGGCCCACCCAGCTGGCCTCTCCCATTCAACACATCCCTAGACTCCTCCAGAATGGACTTCACTATCTGTCAGGCCCCTCCCCAGCAACGCAATTCCAGGTCCCTCTCTCAGGGTTCAGGGCTCCACCCACCCGGAAGCCCCACCCCGAACACACCTCCAGGCTCCTCCCCCAGGCCCAATGCCCCCACACCTGACACTGGCTGCCCCTGAAGCCCTCAGGACAGGCACAGCGGAAGCCGGGTTGCGTGGCGCTGCAGACGCCTCCGTTCAGACAGGGCCGCGAGAGGCAGGGATCAGCCTCAAACTGGCAGTGCGCTCCGGAGAAGCCAGGGCGACACAGGCAGCTAAAGGAGTTGACGTGGTCCACGCAGGTTCCTCCGTTGAAACAGGAGCTGGGAGGTGAGGCCAAAGGCTCAGGCTCCGTCACCCCATCGCTTCCAGCAGGGGGAGGGGCCTCTGGATCTGACTCTCAAGCCCACAGGACGCTGCACCCCCTTAGCCTCCGCAGACCCCTCCCAACCTGGGGCTGCAGTCGGGCAGGTCCTTCTCACAGCGGAAGCCTCCATAGCCCGGGGGACAGGTGCAGGCGAAGGAGGCCACGTGGTCGGCGCAGGTGCCGGGGCCGCACGGGCTGCTCAGACACTCATCCACATCCAGGGCGCAGCGAGGGCCGGCAAAGCCAGGAAGGCAAGCGCAGGAGAAGGAGCCCACGCCGTCCTGACAGGAGCCGCCGTTGAGGCACGGGTCTGCGGTGACAGGGCGGAAGTCTGAGCGCTCACCTTGGCCCTGCAGCCCGGCCTGACACAGCCAAACCTCCCGCAGGGAGGAACGCAGGGGAAACTATATCCAACCGCTAGGGCTACATTTGCTCCGCGGGATCAAATTCTACCTCATCTCTTCCCTTATCAGAAACATCACCCGCATGGAAGGGGAGAGAGTAGTGGGACCAAAAAGAAGCTTTGAAGAGAGAGAATGGAAGAAGAAAAATGGAAAGCAAGCTTTTGTAAATAAGGGGGAGAAGGAAGGTCAAAGGAAGGAGGGAGAATGGGGAAAAAAAAGAAGCAAGATATATCACATACAGGTAAAATTCCTTATGATGAATATGATCATTTTATATATCTAAAATGCACCGATAAATATTTTGCTTAAAAAAAAAAAAAGGCCCTAGCTAGGTATGGTGGTGCACGCCTGTAATTCCAGCACTCAGGAGGCTGAGGCAGGAGGATCACTGCAAGTTCAGGATTAGCCTGGGCTATAGAGTGAGTTCAAGGCCAGCATGAACTACACAGCAAGACTCTATCTCAAAATTTTTAAAAAGAGGCCTTTTGGGCCAGGATGTTATTTCAGTGCTGCCCTTCCTTCAGGGCAAATGGGAGGTCCTGAGTTTGATCTCCAGGACCGATAGATAGAAGGCCTTTTGAACAGTCAACCAATTACAGTCAGCCTCAGGCTCAGCACCTGTGGTGTGAACTATTAGATGGAAAATATAGAAGAAGAAAAAAAAAATGAAGCCAGGCATGGTGGAACATGCCTATAAATCTCAGCACTCAGGAGGCTGAAGCAGACTGATCTAACTGTGAAGCCAGTTGGGCAACACAGTGAGTTTGAGACTAGCCTGAGGTACAGTGAAACCCTATGAAAGGCAGGAGAGAAAGTGAGAGAGGTGGGCGGGCCTGCAGTCGGTCTGAACGTGTGCAGACGTCTCCCTTGCCCTTCTGTCCTACACAACACAGTCTAACAAGTACTTACATGACGCATTATATCAGGCTATAAGTCATCGAGAGATCATCTACAGGCTATAGGCAGATTGTGTAAGTTCTTCATAAGCACTGTCTGTTTATACAAGGGGCTTTTCGCCTCTGGGGGGGTCCTGGAACCGATCACCCACGGGCAGCAAGGGACCACGATGTGGGTCATGCCTGTGACTCCTGGGCTTGGAACGGGTTGTGTCGGCTGCTACCAGCCACATGTGGTCTTTGAGAGCCCTTGACCCCGTTGCTGAAATAAACCGAACTACTCTGCAAATGTGAAATACACACTGGATTTCAGATTTGGAAGGCTGAGGCAGGAGGATCACTGTAAGTTCAAGAGTGAAGAAGGGAAATTACTTTGTTCATAATTTTAATATTGATCAAGAAGCTAAGGGAGGAAGATCGCCACAAGTTGGAGGCCATCCTGAACAACATAGTGAGAACCTGCCTCAAGAAAACCTTTAAAGACACACTAATTTTAATGTTAATTACATACTGAGGTGTTTGAGAGAGAGAGAGAGAGGTATCTAGGGATGGAACCCAGGGCCTCACACAAACTAGGCAAAGTGCTATACCATTGAGCTACATACGCAGCCTAAAACAGTAATGCTTGATATACTGGCTTAAGTAAAATTCATTTGTAAATTTTAAATATATGGTCAGACTCAGTGGCACACCTATAACCTCAGCACCAAGAGAAACTGAGGCAGGAGGATGGCACATTTGAGCCTAGCCTGGGCCACCTTAGTGAGACGTTGTCGCAGAATAAGAGCCAGGGGTCAGCGATTTACCTTAGTGGTTCTGGTGTCTGCCTGGCAAGCGCAAGGTCCCAAGTTCGATTTCCCAGTACCACACACCACAGTGCTGGGCGTGCGGGCTCACGCCTGTAATCCCAGCACTTGGGAGGCAGAGGCAGGAGGGTCGATGTGAGTTCCAGGCTGGCCTGGGCTACACAGTGAGTTCGGGGCCAACCCGAACTACAAAGCGAGACCCTGTCTCAAAAAATAAAAAATATGAGCCAAGGATTTGGCTCGGCAGCAAAGCAGCTGCCTGGCAAGCATGAGTTCAACCCTCAAATAAATATATAAAATAAAAAAGGGCTGAGGATACAGCTCAATGAAAAGGCCCTGGGTTCAATTCCCAGTAAAGGCGGAGAAGGAAGAGAGGGAGCAAAAGAAAAAAGGGCGGTGGGTCAGACGTGGCTGAAACGTGCTCCCAGCGCCCCCCGCTGGCACTCACTGGGGTCGCAGTCATCGATGTCCTGGTCGCAGGAAGGACCAGTGTACCCAGCATGGCAGGTACAGCTGAAACTTCCTGCCAGGTTGGTGCAGGTGCCATGCGGACCACAGGGCGCGGAGCTGGCACACTCATCCACATCCTGTTGGCATCGTGGCCCTGGAGGCAGAGAGGAAGGAAGCAGCTGGGGGGAGGGTGCCGGGCAGGGTCTGGGGCCGCCGTGTGCCTCTGAGCCTTTCGCAGGGCTATGGTGGACTGTCCATCTGTCGTCTCACAGGGTGGCCATCCACACCCAGCTCGGCCCTAACACGCCCAGCCCCGTCACCTCCCCTCCTCCACAGCGGATCCCTCCCACACATTCAGCTCTTTCCCCGGAAGGAGGCGTCCCTCAAAGGCAAGGCCGGGGGTGTCCCTCCACCCCGGGGCTCCCAATATCACCACAGTGTGGGACACGGTACAGAGGAGGTGAGGATGGGGGGAAGCAGTCACCAGTATACCTTGCCAGCCCATAGGGCAGGAGCAGACCATCGGCTGGCCAGCAGCAGACTCGCAGTGGCCCCCGTGCTCACAAGGATTTGGGGTGCAAGAGACTATCACTTCACACTGACGGCCTATAGGAGGGGGACAAGCAGGGTGAGATCACCTTTTTTGTTTGTTTCTGTGCTTCGAGACAAGGTCAGGCTGTTTTCCAGGCTGACCTTAAACTCTCTATAGAGCCCAGGCTGGCCTTGAACTCATGGGGATCCTCCTGCCTCAGCCTCCTGAGTGCTGGGATTACAGCCATGCACCACCTCATCCAGCAAAGTAAACTGTCCAGAGCAGAGTCCCCCAGATTGGATGGCCACCTCCCTAGGGGAGCTCTTTCAAGAAAAAAAGAAGGAGAAAATATAGAAGAGAGAGTAGAAAGGAAATGAGGAAAAGGATTTCAGTGAGAAGGAGAAGTGGGGACACACACCCTGGACTCCGGGCGGGCAGGTGCAGCGGAAGCCCGTTCTGTCGCTGACGCAGATGCCGCCACCCTGGCACGGCTGGGACTCACAGGCGTCTCGAGCCAGGCTCTGGCTGCAGCGGGGGCCGCTCCAGCCAGGCTCACACACGCAGCGGAACCTGACAGGGGAGGTGGTCAGGGGCGGCCGGCGGCCAGGGAGACAGCAGGAGGTCGGGAGCTGGGGAGGGGCCTCACCCGCCAGGGGCATCGTGGCAAACACCGTGACTGCACGGCGCGTGGGCACAGGCGTGGCTGGGGGGCAGGCAGAGTGGAGGCAAGGAGCCAGGTGGGCAGAGGCAGCGGAAGCCGTTTTCCACATCCAAGCAGGAGCCTCCCTCGCCGCAAGGGCTGGACGCACACTCATTGATCTCCACGCTGCAGAGAGGCCCTGGGAAATATGAAAACAAATTCATCCCAGGGGGTGGGGCCAACCAGGGAAGGACACGTCGTTCCAACATCTGACAAGGCACTTGGACAACAGAGAACAAGAATCTTTCTCTGTCTCTTTTGACAGATGTCCTTCAATGTCCTGGTCGCAGGATGATCTGATCGTTTAATTCAGGCTGGCCTTGAACTTACCAAGAAACCCACGCTGGCCCCAAACTCTTGGGAATCCTCCTGCCTCAGCCTCCTGATGCTGGATGACAAGCTTGTGCTATCCGGCCTGGCTAGGAACCTCTTTCTTACACCAATTTCTTACACCAATTGTAACAGCCACTGTCCATTCAGCCTCCTTGTCCCAGATCACTTTCATTTCCACCTTTCATACCACTCAGACAGACACAACCTGGCCTTGAATCTGGGCAGCTTCACTTTTTTATACCAGGATAATTACGAGCCAGTCTGGGGTCAGTGCTGTGCCAGGGCATGGCGTGGACAAGGTCACTGGACATGGGGGAATCCAGTCACCAGAGGTGAGTGCCTCCCCCTCACCCTACCAGGACCCATGTCTATGCTACTGTCTGCCCACCTGTGAAGCCGGGCTGGCACACACAATCATAGCGGTTGATGCCATCGCGACAGTCTCCAAAGGTGCAAGGGTTGCTGGCACAGTCATCAATGTTAACCTCGCAGTTCACGCCTGGGGGAAAGAGAGAAGGTCACCACTGTCACGCACCTCTCCCCAACCCCGTGTCCTCCAGGGAAGACAGTTCCCGGGCCAGGCCAGCCTCAGCCTCACCTGTGGTACCAGGAGGACAGCGGCACAGGTATTTGTCCACCAGGTCTAGGCACTTTCCCCCATGGCGGCAGGGCTGGCTGCGGCACTCGTCCACCTGGCTCTCGCAGCGCATGCCGGTGTAGCCCGGCACACAGGCGCAGGTGAAGCTGGCGATGCCATCCACACAGCGCCCGTGGTGGCATGGGTCCGGGGAACAGTCGTCCACATTGCGTTCACACAGCGGGCCCTCGAAGCCTGCAGGGCCAGAGTCTCAGGCTCCGCCCACTCGCCAGGCCCCACCCAGCGGAGGCCTCCACCCAATCCCGATGAAAGCACCGCCCGTGGGGGGGGTGGGCTCAACTCAGACTCCGCCCCCAGCTTGGCACGGTCGGGACCAGCTCTAAGGCCCTCCCACAATTACATCCCACTCCCAGCTGTGGCCTCATCTCTAGTCCTTACACTACCAGCCCGACCTTGATTGGAGAAGAGCACAGTGAAGTACCTGGGGGAAGGCAGAGAGGGCTGAACCCGAGTCGTACATTTACATAAACCTGTTCCTGGCTAGAGCCATTGACCCCACCCCTCGCATTACCTCATTTATTAACATAAGCTCCGCCCCCAGCTGTCACTGGCCCTTTTCACTGCAGCCCCGCCTCCAGGACCTCCCCAAGCCTGGCATTGGCCCCCTGCTGCTCTAGCCCCGCCCCCAGGGTCTGGGGGGGTGGGGCTGTCCCTGGCTCCACTCTCACCCTCTGCACAGCGACACTCGTAGCCGTCAGGTTGGTCCACGCACTTGGCGCCATTCTTGCAGGGCGTGCTGGCGCATTCGTCCAAGTCAAGCTGACAGGTGGACCCACTGAAGCCTGGGGAGGGACAGAGGAAGGACGCCGGCAAGTCACGGCATCTCCTGCATCTGCGTGGGCAATCTAGTGCCTCCAACGCATTCCAGTCTTTCCCTGACCCGTGATTCCTCTTACAAATCATCTCAAGTGGTCTTATGTGTTCCCACCCTGGAGCCCCGAGGCCTGTACAGGCCGCCTTTCCGGTGTTCCAGTCCGGGGATCCTCACCAGAGGGGCAGGTACAGCTGAAGCCATTGACTCGGTCCTTACAGATGCCGCCGTTGACACAGGGACTACTCTGACACTCGTCGATGTCCACCTCACAGTAAGTTCCTGTGAAGCCTAGGTCGCGGGAGAGGTCAAGAGGGGAGGGAGGTGGACTCTCCTGCAATCCT
>PVIR01016521.1:0-36638 GCA_004026965.1 Petromus typicus | reverse complement strand
CAGTAACCAGTACCACATACCACAGTGCCGGGCGTGGTGGCTCACGCCTGTAATCCCAGCACTTGGGAGGCAGAGGCAGGATTGTTGTGACGTGAGTTTGAGGCTGAGCTCAGGGCCAGCCTGAACTACAAAGCGAGACCCTGTCTAAAAAAAAAAAAAAAAAAAAAAAAAAGTCTGCTGTGATCCTGACGGGTTTCCTTCTATATGTGGGATTTTTTTTTCTTTTATCTAACTGCTTTCAGTATTTCATTCTTTTGTTGGGTATCTGGAACTTTGATTTTTGTTTTTTTAATCACAGCCTTTTGGAGTCCTATATGCTTCCTTTATCTGTATGTCAATTCTTTTCCTTTTCCTGTGAAGTTTTCTGCCATTTTATCTGTGAATGGTTTTTTAAAAATATCTTTTACACTGTCTCCTGCTTCCTCAGTGACTCCAATCAGTCTTATGTTATTTTTTGAATTGTCTAGGAGCTGTTGGATTGATTTTTCATGGTCTCTTGCCATTTTCTATAAATTATACCTTTCCTGTTCACTGGATGTGATCCTGTCCTTTAGGTTTGAAATTCAGTCCTCAGCTTCATATGTCCTACTTTTGTTCTCATTTTTAATCACCTCAAACTCTGAAGCTATTTACCAAGTTCTATTGCTTTTGCTATCTCAGATTCTATCATGCTCCTGAACTCTCCTATTACCTTATTAATCCTATCACTCACTACAGACAGTATCTTTGTTTTCATCTCAGAGATTATTTCTGATTTCCATTTTACTAGATCTGCTTTTGTTACCAGCTCAGACAGTCCTAGTGATTTAGCTTCATTTTTCTTTTCCCTGGATTCCCCCATGGTGATGATCATTGTATCTGGGTTTTGAATTTTTTCTCATTTCTATTCCTTTGTATTATTGGTATTATTTATGACAGCACTAAATCAGTCCGCATCAGTCATAACTATTACTGTAAATGGCATTAATGTGTCAATTAAAAGTTGCTTCCTGCTATCTGCATAATGTTTGTTGCAAGTCTCTTTCTTCTTAGTATTTGGATCCCTTAGGAAATAACTACTTTCTAAGTTGTCCTCCTTGGATCTGTAATAGCTATTAAATATCCTCAGTTCTGGCACACTGTGAGAGAACAATCACAGAATAGAACAGAACAATCACATTATATTTGTTGACATAATACAATCAGTATTATCAACAGTGTGGAACATAGCACAGGAAATGATAAGCTTTGTCAACTATTATCCTGATACCTTTAACCTCATGAGTTACATCTATGACCATATGCCTAAATTTAGAATTAATCAAGAATGTGTTTACAACATACAGGGTCTTAAATATAGAAGCAGTACTCTTTGGGAATAAAAGTTTCCTGGGGAGTTGGGGAGGGAGGGAGATAGAAGGAGAGTGAAAGATTACAAATAGGTTTAGAAGATCTATAAAGATCACATAGACCTCAAGAACTTTATAGATGTCAAAGGACAACAGAGAAAAAAGGGACAGATATGAGACAGAGCTGACTAAGAACTTCTGGGCAACTAATGGCTTTTAATACAGAAAGAAGAGAAATTAGGGAAGACTGAAACTCCTTTACTTCTAAGTACTGATTCTGACTGAAGGACAGGAGAGGATGAAAGAACAGGAGGAAAATATGGGTACCTAATAGCAGTAGGTAAACTGGAAATTATTTTCCTTCTTCTGTAAAGAAGAGAGTAGTTGAGAGGAGAAGAAATCCTAAGTTGGACAGATTCAGCAACAGCAGGGTAGACAGAAGAAAAAAAAAAAAGTGAGGTCAAAGCAAAGAATGAAAAGAGCAGCAGCAGCAGCAACAATAACAACAACAAAAATAATGCAAAGCTAAGAACACTGCCATATGGCTCTTCACACTATATTTTTCAGATCTGCCTTCTTCTTTCAGCCACTCTAGCAGTTTTACAACCAAATTTTTAATTTTTTGGTAACTAGGTAAATCTATACATTTTCTAAATATATGTAGTAAACTTAAACCATGTTTCCATCCTCTGTGTGTCAAGTCCTTATGCTTATTTTCTCAGAGACATAGGACTTAATGGTTCTACTAATCTTTGTCATACCCAGTGTGCTACTATTTAAAAATAATACCAAATAACTTGCACTTTTGTGCAAATTGGAAAAGAATATGCAGTCTAGCTCCCCATACAACTGTGGGCACCCATATTTCTGTTATGATAGCAGCAGATAGAATTCAACCACAACACTGTTCCTTAACCAGGTGCCCATGTTCATAATTCACCTTTCCATTGTTACAAAGCGGCCCTGCTGACAGCTATGTCCACTCAGCTATTCAAGAGACCTTCCATTAAGGTTTCTCCTAGTCCTCAGCTAACAGTAAGATACACTAAAATCTTAAAGGTAGTCACAGATCTTACATCTGGTCTTCCTTCCTTTTTGCATGTATAGTGCTATTTGTGAGTCTTTTCTGTAGTCGCTTACCTATTGAACAAATATAGAATAAAAGACCTCTCACTCTAACTATGCACTGATGTCTTATTTTTTAGTTCAACCCAAAAGTCCTCTATGTGTGTGTCTTCAGACTTCACCAGTTTCACATAGTCCAAGCTTTAACACAGATGCACAGGATCTAATAGTAGTAGATGCAAAAGCCTCAGCCCTCCTCATCTCACAGATCTTTTTAAAAGTATAGTTCTTGTTATTAATGGGATAGCCCAAATGTGTGAGAGTAGCCTCTTATATGTCAAGGATTTCCATGCTCTGAAAGCAATGAGTGTGTATATAATAGCACAGTTCCTTAAGAACTCAGTAAATGGCAGCACCACACTAAGCTCTTTTGCCTCTAATAATTAAAGTAAGGGTATTATTACCCCCATGCTAGAGATGTTTAACACCCAAAAGAGTGGCCAGGATTCAAACTGAGTTCAAATTTCAAAGGCTGTATTTGCAAATTGCATATTATGGACAACTATAATTAATGCATTTTTACTACAACAGTATGAATTTAACTTAATAGTACCTTAAAATTCATTTAATAATATCTTATAAAAATGAAATGGAGGATGAAGTGTAGTTCACTGGTAGGGCTTTGCATGTAAGAGATCATGAGTTCATTTTCTAACACCAAAATAAACAAAGGCTGGTATTAGCTAAATTTACACACTTTCCAAATGCATGTATTAGAAACAACAAAATATGAAAGTTATTCAGCTCATAATTAAAGATAAACAGTAAGAAATCAATACCTTGGCAGGTGAAATTTTCGGCTTCAAGAATCTGAAAATTCTCAGTAGACCATATTTAAAGGAAAAATGAATAACAAATGAAGAATTAAATGATAGATACAAAAAAGATTAATTTAAATCTGAAGTTACAGCTATTGTGATATAAATTTAGACAAAAAACTTGTGGCATGAGCCAATAAATTATCAGAAAATTATAATTTGATTTATGCCTCCTTCCAAAGAAAAGATTTGAAAAGTTTCAAAAACTTGGACCAGCTATATGCATCTGACTGAATGCTAAGTACATCACTGTTTTTTTTTCAGCATAGAGGAAAGGGGACATACATAATTAACTCTTTTTTCTTCATTTCCCCCAGTTATTCAACTAATGGGGTGATGGGCAGCCACACACACCCTTCTCTTTCAGTTTGTCGAGAAAGGTGTTCCTGTGGCCACAAACAGCTGATTTTTTTTTTTTTTTTTTTTTTTTTTTTGACACCAGGTCTCACTTTGTAGTTCAGGCTGGCCCTGAGCTCACTATGTAGTCCAGGCTATCCTTGAACTCACAATAATCCTCCTGACTGTGCTTCCAGAGTGCTGGGGTTACAGGCATAAGCCATCACTCCTGGCATCGTGGGGGAGTAAGGATATTGTTCCCCCCATGCTAAAGATGTTTGATACCCAAAGGAGACCTTCAGGATTCAAACTGAGATCTAATTTCAAAGGCTACATTTGAAAATTACATATTATAGAAAACTATAATTAATGTATTTTTACTATAACAGTAAAATATATATGGTATCAGAGATTGAACTCAGAACCTTGTGCTTGCCAGGCAGATGCCAGAACCACTGAGCTAAATCCCTGGCCCACAACTGGGTGATTTTTAACAACAGAAACTCATTCCATTTGAGAGGCTGGAAAAATCCAAAGTCAAGGCACCAGCAGAGTGTATGTCAGTCTAGTGTCCCCAGCTGCTTCCAACATGGTGTCCTCTGCACATCTCCTCCTAGCGGGAGGGGGGTGCCCTTCAGCCTTTTCTCTGAGGACACCAGTCATGCTCCTGTGTGTGGAGGCCTCAGAACATCCTCTCCTCGATCACACTGAGGTCTCAGTGCTCTGAGTGGACACAGACCTTGGGACCACACAGGAGGGAGGCCAGGTGGCCTTTGAGGTCTACAGTCCCAGGCTGCAGCGCAGTGATGGGGGAAGAGTGTGTCCTACAACAGTCTCCTGACTCTGCTGTATGATGGTTCTTTAGACCTGTGGGGTCCCCCATGGAATATAGACCAGTCTTAACCCTGAGTGAAACCTGTCATCTTCATCCTTGGAGACTTCCCCCAAGCTGGTGGCTGAAGGCACTGTATCCCTCCCCACCTGTCCACCTCTTCTCTCTGCAGAGCTCAGACAAGTTCTGAGCCGCTGCTCCGGTTTCATCAGGTGCCTGTGGTTCCTTCAGTTGTCTCTGCACCCTTGCCTTCTGGAGGAATGACTGGAGGACTGGCTCAGCTGGGCCCACAGAGAGTTTTAACCCTTACTGGGCTCCCAGACAGGAGCCAGGCCTTGTCCTAACCAAGATCAAGAGGACAGAGGAAAACATATTCAGCACTGTGCTTGTGTCTCTCTTGGACTCCCTGGGGCAGAAGCAATAGATGAAAGCAAGGTATCGTGTCCTGTCCCCAGGCCCCAGTGGGACAGCTAGAGAACATGGGAGGGAACCCACAGGAGAGGTGTCTTTACATGCAGTGGGTTTAACCTCAAATGTCTGCAGTCTCAGCTTATAACACAAGCAGACTGTGTCCCTGACAGCCCAGGGCACAAGGTTCTAGGACTTCTGCTATGTGGGAGCTCAGCTGGGGCTTCGTTGTCCTGTCTGCCCGTCCAGAGCAGGCTGCGGTGCTCAGTGAGAGGAACACACTTCCAGTCCAAGCACAGCTGGCTCTGAATGCACCAGAGACAGCAGCACTGCACGGAACACGACAATGTCCTGCCTCACACCAGGCGCCACACATGTGACAGGGCCAGAGGGGTCAGGTTAAGCTACAGTTCTTTATAATTTCACTTCTTCCTTGCTCACCACCATGCCCAAAACAGAGAATATTGTCCAAAGGTGTGTGTACAAAGAAGGAGAGTAAAAACGGTCTGTGTGGCTCATGCCCAGATGTCCCCACAGCCTCATGGGGATGAGGTGGGGCTAAGTCTGGATTTGTGACACTGGGATTAAAGGCAAGTGAGGTGACTGCCGTGGTCAACTGGATGGGATCAGAGGGGCAGAAAGGCTATTCAGGTTCCTTGTTGCTTTGCTATCTACCTTTGGTCCTCCATGAACTGTTGACCTTCTGCCACCCTGCCCTGGAGCCAGCAATTATGGACTGACACTCTCTAAACTGTGAACTACATAAGCCTTTCCTGTTTAATTACAGGGGTTGGATATTTTGTCTCAGCAATGAGAAAAGTAACACAACAGCTGAGTTAGTTTAACACAGCATTTCCAGGCTGGGGATGTAGCTCAGTGGTTTCACCACCTGTCTGGCAAATATAAGGTCCTGAGTTTAATCCTGGTTCCACACATAAAATAATAACACATTTCCATTGTTCAGAGAAGTATGAAATGTGTATGTGTAAATAAGATGTAAATCCTGTGTGGTGATCCCTAAGCAAGTTAAATGTTCTTATGCTCACTTTTAAAACTAGTATTCTGGACCAGAGATTTAACTTAGTGGTTTCAGCATCTGAATGGCAATCACCTGGTCCCAAGTTTGATCCCTGGTACCCCATAACACAATGCTGGGAGTGGTGGCTCACGCCTGTAATCCCAGCACACAGGAGGCAGAGGCAGAAGGATTGCTGTGAGTGTGAGCTCAGGGCCAGTCTGAACTACAGAGTGCGACTCTGTCTCAAAAAACTAAAATAAATTAAAAATTAAAAAAAAAATAAAACTGGTATTCCAAGCAGGACATTTAGTTCAAATGGTGCTGTGCCTACCTAGGAAGCACAAGGGCCTATGTTCAATCTCTGGCAACACAAATAAAACAAACAAAATGACCTGGGTATTCTACAATATAAAGAGGAATAATAAAATTCATAATAATAAAATTGTAATTTAATTTTTATTGATTTAGAATATTAAATAAGAAGGAAAAAAACCCCACATGGCAGGAGAGAGAAGATGGCAGAGAGCAAAAAGCTTCACTGTAGTGACTTAATGACATCTGTTCAGCTCTTTTAAATAAGCACATCTTAAAGAGGCCATGGCCATAGTTGGACGTGCATACATATCTGGAAAATGGAGAGTCAGTGAACTTCCCCATAAGTAATCTCTGTTTCAGAAACTACAAAGAACATTGTCAGAAACTGTCTGTGCAGACAGCATAGTTTGAGGCTGCCAGGGACTGAGCCTGGGCAGGGATGGTCTCCCAGGCACGGCAGAAGGTTGCCTTGCAGGCCATCTCTCCGATGGGACCAGCGCAGCCATGTCTCACACTCTATCTTCAGAGCATTGGCCCTTCGTGCCTTGGCACAGAACAGCCCAGCTGGAAGCCGAGCGCTTCCTTCATCCACACGGTCATCAGTGACAGGACACAGGCAGAGTCCCTACTGCCAAAAAGTTCACAGGCCAGTATCACAGAAAGTAAAAAAAAATGTACTCAAAAACTGTGGGAATCTCCTCTCACAGAAAACTCTTTCAACTCTGTAAAATTATGCATGTTATCAGTCTCACTGCAAGTGGCAAAAGCGGACCAACAAAAGAAAGACTACTCCAACAAACAGGCCATTGACTCACTTTACACCGGGTAATGCAAGAGCAAAAAGTTCACATATTCCAAATCCCATGGACCATCGTGGGTGACTCTCCAACAGGAAACTAACCCACTTTTGCCAGAAAGGGATCAGACACCACTCTAGAATTGGTCGGTAATTCTTCCAACAGCATGAAGAGTCGGTCCACTCCTATCGGGAGCGACACTTTACAGTGCTATCGGAATGAGGATTCTAATGTAGGAAACCCACGGGAGCTTGAGCTGTATTTTGAATCTGTAGGCGTCACCTCCTAGCAGGTTGGGAACACCCACTGGACACTTGTGTAAAATGTCTTGGAATAGACAAAAATGCTCAAGAAATCCAGAAAGTCAAACAAGGGAACAAGAATAAGGAAAAAAAGGACACATGTTAGGAATTAGGAAGTATTTAAACTGAACACAAATAAAAACACAACACATCAAACTTGTGGCATACAGATGAAGCAGAGCTGAGAAGAAAATCCAAAGCATTACACACTTGGACATCATCACAGGAGAGGTATTGCATCATCCTAAGTCTCAACCATAAAAAACTAGAAAATAAAAGGAGAGCAAAGCAATTAAAACAAGCAGAAGGAAAGAAATTACACAGATGTGACCAGAAATTGGTAATCCTATAAACAGGAAAATAATTAAGCAAATTTACTGTCAAAAGCTAATTATTTGAAAAGATCAGTGAAATGTATACACCTAGCAAGCTTGACAAAAAAGAGGGAAGACACAAATTACAAAGTAGAAATAAAACACAGAGACTCTACAAACCCTGAAAATGTGATAGAGGAATACTATGAGCAGCTCAATTGTATGAATTCCAAAACCTGTGTTAAATGAAAAAAAAAAATTATTTTAACATATTTTTTAAAAAAGAGTTCCTGAGCTGAAGGTGTAAATGAGTTCTAAAATGTATGATAGATACTATGAAATAGTAAGAAAATATTCAAAGGGAAAAGGGGGAGGGGTCAGTAAAGAATGGAAAGAAAAAATTTGATGATTATAAAAAGGAAGGAAAGCTTATGTAGAAAGGTGGTGGGGACTTGGGGGGAGCAGAGGAATGGGAAGAATAAGAATTAAGTCGTGTCACATACTGGTACAAATTCTCAATGTCGACTGTGATCACAATGTGTATATAAAATGTACCAATAAAATCAATTTAAAAAAAAAAAGCCGGCACTTTTGTCAGATTTTATTCTGAGCATATGTAGACAGATCTATTCATCCAACTGCATACAATCCCTAACTGCTAAAACTTATGACCCAATCCTCCCTTCAAAATGGGTGTGCTCACTGCAGAGAATATTAAAAGGACAGAAATGATACTTCAGCAGAATTTTGCTTTGAGCAGCACAGCTGAACATACAAAAACCATCCAGCGAAGAACAACTCTCCTGCACGCTAAAAATAAATGAACTAGAGTTCCTGTTTTCAAGGTCACTTTAGATTCAGCCTCATTGCAAATAAGAAACCTTTTAAGAAAATTTATGCTCCTTCCGCTTATTCAAGTTTTCTCCATGGGACCCACTTCTTCTCTTAGAGTGGCATTTTTTTCTATTTCATCATACTAATATCACACCGATTAGGTAATGGCTAAGACCTTCAGAAAATGTTTATAAGGAAAAATTCACTACCTTCAAGTGGACAATCTGATGAACTTTGGAGAATGTATACAATCATGTGACAATCACCAAAATCATGATATGAAACATGCCCTTTAACCCAACAGTGTCCTTTTGCTTCTCTGTACTGAACCCCTTTTCCCTACTTCCTGACCCCTACAGATCTGATCTATCATCATAGTTTGCTTTGGTTACAGATCCATATGAATGTAAGTGTACAGTACATGTCTTATTTTTTACTTCTTTCAGGAGGCACAGTGCTTTTTAAAAGTGCATGTTACTGATTATACAAGAAGTTCATTTTTTTTATTGTGAAGTACATTCCATTGCTAAGTAGCTGTACCACAATTTGTTTATCAGTTCACTAGAAAATAAGCATATGATTTCTTTCCAATTTTTGGTTAGTGTAAATAAAACTACACTTTATTTACACTATGGTACATATTCAAGTACCCTTCTTTTAGTTAGACATGTTTTCATGGAGCACAAAGCAAAAGATCATTGTAAGTCCCACGTCACATATTTTAAATCTTTGGAGCTTGACCTTTTAAAATTTCCAGTTGGCACCATTTTCTCTGAAGAAAGTAGCCAGTGTCCCTGAAAATAAATGGCTTTTTAAAAAGTTTCCCTAAGGAAATGCTGGGGACTATTTTTGGTTTCACTGGAAGTTCCCTAGACACTGTCCTTCCTATATTTCCTCTCTCTGTTACCAATATCACTATGACACCACTGGTATTTCTGAGAGGAAATATGTAGAACTCCTCTCTTAATGTACCTACAGGACATTCTTCGGTTTCTGCATATTGTGCTGATTCATCCAAAACTGCCAAAGGAATCACTGGCTAATTATTACTATTTACAGCTTGAACTGAATTACAGACTATGAGCCAGAAAGATTCCAAAAGTCGAGGTCAGTTAAATACAGTAAGGTTTTATGAAGTATATTAGATAAAAGATAACCAGGTTGTAAAAAATTTTAGAAGGCTGTAAAGGTGACCTTGCCATTAAGTAAGGAGTTAACAGAACAAGAGAGCATCTTTTTGTGGATGTCCTTCAGATAAAATTCCTCTCTCAGCCAGAGGACACAGCAGTACAGTAATACCTTGGTTCACAATGCTTCTGTTGGCATTCAATGGTTCCTGAACAAAAGCGCCTGACATAATTTTGTTCCTATTCAAACTCTTCATGGGGGTAACAAACACTACCACAGCCATTTTTCTCACACAAACTAAAATAAAACCCCAAACCATGAAACAAGTGAAGTACCACCCTACTTACTTATTTCATAAGTAAATAAACAAGATACTAAAGCAGTGACTTCTTCTTGCTAAAATAATTCATCTTTACTTTGTTCCAGTCCTCCCCCATCTCCACTGTGTTCAATTCTCAAAGCTCTTCCTTTGGGCTAGTCCCACACTAGCCAAGGTCTCACGGAACTCCTCTGCCTATGTTTCTAGATCTCTTCTTCCTCCTCTGCCCAGCTAAACATAGGGGCCCTCAGGCATTAATCCTCTTCCCAAACCCCATATTTTCATTATTTCTCATTTAGTTCCTTGGAACAATCTCCAGTCTTCCTTTCAATCAGCCAAGTGCTAGATATGGCAAATTCTCGAAGTACAGTTTCTCTGTTATCATCTACCACACAGAAAAACCTTCAACGTCCCTTGTCTGCCAAATAATTATAAAATCACTATGCCTGGCATTTAAGAGCTCTATAATTTGGTCCTTCTATTTACAGTTTAAGTTTCCATTACTGTGGTAGCTATTTTTATCACATACTACTTTTGACATTTTGAAGTATCTGTAACAAGGTTTACTCATTTGAACATAAAATTAAAAGCATTCAAAATAGTGGTAATTCTATGGCAAAACTCTTAGACTCTACTGTGGCTATAGAAACCACATCTATTAATGCTTCTCATAAAAACACATTGAAACTTTGGAAAAATAAATAATAAATCAATATTTCTAATCAGTACTTCAATTTTATGTTTTAAAGCAAGAAGTAAGACAAAACCTCTACAATTAATCTCAATTATAAAATAGGTTTCATCTTATATTTAAGAATAATAAGATGTGTATTCATAATACACCAATAAAAACTTGAATTTAAAAAAAGAACCATTATCATGCTGAAAGGGATTCAAATACTAAGTCATGAGCTGAGAGAAGCAAATGCTGTGTGAGTCAGTAATGTTTAACAAGAAAAGTTTGATAACTGGAATATTTCTCAGCCCCAGGCCAGAGAATGGAGGGTGAAGAATAAACTCTGTGTGACCTATGATGATAAAATTTTAATGAAAAATCATATAACAGGACTATTCCAGAGTTTTAGATATAAAGTTCTTTAAACCCTTAAACTGCCTTTTTAAAAGGTGTTGTCATCATTCCTATCATACAGACGGAGACACAAAAGCACAGAGAAGTTATAGACTGCCCAAGCATGTCCACACAGTAAATAACAGCTGGTACTCAAACCCACACAAGCTGGAGTCCCTGGTCCGCATCCTGATCCATCTGACCACCAGCACAGTAACAGAAATTTACTTCTATTTTTTCAACTGCAGAAAATGTAAAAAGTGACAGGAAAGGCAGTTCTGTATATATCAAGATGACTTCAGCTCGGATTCCATTAAATTAATAGGCTCTTGGCAACAGGAAATCTGAGGATCTCATCCTCCCTGCAGCCTTCACTCACAGTGCTCAAGCATTTTGCAAATCCAGTAGCTGTGGGCTACACTAGGGAAGGACTGTGAAACTATCATGAATATTCAGTGTGAAGAAGCAAGAGCCCATGAGATTCTCAAAGACTGAATGTGAAGACCATTATGAATTCAAAATTTGTCAGTATCGCTACAAAACAATCATCTTAGTCAACATGTGTCCAAAAAGAACTCTAAGCCACACTGTAAAATATCAAATATGCTAGCAAAATAATCATTCTTGGATGAACTTTAATGAATTGAAAAGGCTGCATGGATTCAAGAATGAAATATAGCTAATTTCTGGTGGAAATTTTTGTTCTAGAATAAGAGTAATACACCGGTGTCTAAAATTTTACATTAGGCTCTGGGAATAATACAAATAATAACCCTAAAATACATTAGAGTATTTTTAATGGAATTACTGTTAATTATTGCACTTAAAGATCGTGAAACTGGAATTATTTCTCTTCAGTAAACAAGTCCCAGAGAGAGTAAAGCTCTCTCTGTACATATCTGTCACATGTACTAATTTTAATTTCAAAGTATTATTTCTCCTTGCTTCTATATTGGCCTAGCATAGTTCCAAAGAAGGTTCATTCAGATTAAGAATAAAAATATCAAAAATTTCTATAGCTTCATTTGGGGATATGTTGAGGAGGAATTGACTAGTTACATTGACAGTTTCATAGGCTTTCTGATTGCTGTAAAATAAGTTAGGGAAAAAAAATCAGGTAGCTCAATACAGAAATAGGCTTTTCTGTTTGAGAAAAAAAAATTATATAAGTCATTTCAAGTGTTCAAATTACATGTAAGGAATCTGAGCAACAGTGTTACCTTACCTACCTGCACTTTTAGGAATCTATTTTCCAAAGGGCCTCTGTTTCTTGAAGGGTTAAGAGAATGTCCGTTGACTTGCTGAGTCTTGTCTACTAGAAATAATCTAAGACCCAGGGTTGTGCCAGCTCTTCACTTGCAAAGGCTAAAATGAAATAATCCAAGACCCAGGGTTGTGCCAGCTCTTCACTTGCAAAGGCTGAAATGAAACCCAAAGATAGTATACTTGTAAGACTGGGTAAGCCACTTAAAAACAACTTGAAGGCATTAAAAATATTAATGAAAAAAACTATTTCAATCAACTCACTTCTGATTTCTTTATAGGACGATGAAATTACCAAAACAAAACAATCAAAAAATCTAATAGCCAAATCTACAGCACATATTACATTACTGTTATACATGACTAGTTTGCAAAAGGATCCAGCTCACTCACTCTGAAAAAAAAAAAACACATTTGTCTCAATTAATTCAAAACAAACTGGTAAAGAAAGAACCATCTGTCTTATTTTTCAGCTTCTGTCCACACACACAGCTTTATTGTTAAGTGCAGATGTGAGAGAAAGACCTGTTGCTCTCAGAAATGTAAGAGAAAGCACAGTAGGAGAGAGAGGAGAATGAAAAGGCTGAGAAGAGTGAAAATATATAGAAGAAACTGAGCAGAAAGAAAGCATGGGTAAACTACTGAGAGGAATAAGTAGTGTTTGAACATGCTATGGGCCATTTCTTGGAAGGAAAAGTTCAATAAAACTATCAGGCTGTTTCTATAACTTTTCTCACATAAGACTTACCATGTGTGCTCTCCTATGAGTGTAGAAGATATTTGTATTTTCAAAAAATTCTTAGGCCAGGCCGGGGAGTTAGCTCAGTGGTTCCGGCGCCTGTCTTGCAAGCGCAAGGACCTGGGTTCGGTCCCCAGTAACCACATACCATACTGGGCGTGGAGACTCACGTCCAGCAGCAATCAGTACCACATACCACAGTGCCGGGCATGGTGGCTCACGCCTGTAATCCCAGCACTCGGGAGGCAGAGGCAGGAGGATTGCTGTGATGTGAGTTTGAGGCTGAGCTCAGGGCCAGCCTGAACCACAAAGCAAGACCCTGTCTCAAAAAACCTCAAAAAAAAAAAAAAAAATTCTTAGGCCACAAATATTTTTAAAAACAACAAAAAGATGGTGATATTTTATTTCATATGACATTTATGAACTCTAATATCCTAAACATGGAAGTGATTATATTACTACAAAGGTCATATAATAATATGCAAAAATTGATTCCACCAAGTAAGAAAAACAAAAGAAAATATTAAGTTAAATAGTTCTCTGTGTTACATGTATGTATGTGTGATATTATTAAAAGGCATTAGAGAAAAAACAAAACCAGTTGATATGCTACACTGTGTAAAATAGGGAATTTTTTTCATAAAGTACATACACTTAAAATGTGTAGAAAACATAAAATTCTTTTTACTATTCCTCTATACATCCCATTTTTAAAGTTCTAAATAGTTGCCCATTTATAAATTAGAAGAAAAGTGGTCCTCTTTAGCAGTTACTATTTTACTACAAGAGTCTTACAATGAGACAGAATTTGAACCTGAAAAGAAATTATCGATTGCAATAAATTTTGCACATCAGAATTACTCTCCCTAAATGTACAGATCTACAGTTCCTGTTTACAATCATCATCTACCCATTATTACTTATTAAGTATAGTAAAGGCTCACAGTTGAGAGTCGTTTAGGATTATAGCTGAGTGATATAATTTCTTTCTTGGTAAAGAAAACTCAATGTTACAACAGGAGGGAAATAGGAATACAGTTACACCTGGAAAAGCTTAAATCGAGGGATGAAACAAGATAGGCCTTTTTCATGGTTAAGAGCCTTCATGAAGAAGAATTAGTTTGGTCCTGAAGGCTACCAGGTGGGTAAGCCAAGGCCTAGGAATGCAAATTTTTCAAGGATGCAGCCTTTAACTCAGTACTAGGAAGAACTTGGTATGGTAATATTTTTGCTGATCCATCACCAGGTCTGGAGCAGGGCTTGATTATCTGTATTTTCAGCAAACTCTCAGGCATTGCCAATGCAGCTAGGTCTGTGCATGTAGGTCGACCAAGAATACTAGAATGTTATTTAAACTAGTGTTTCTCAAATTATGTTCTTACACAGAGCTTCGGAAACAGTCCTTTCCAGCCTTGATTTCGGGGGAGATGATTACAGACAAATGAAGGAGTTATCCACAGGGTTTGCAAGTTCACACATTTCAAGTCCCACAAAGCATGGCATCCTAGTACTTTGGAGTAGCCCCAAAATCATAACCTAAGTAATAATTTAATTCCAAAGAAGGTATGCTTTACTTCCATTTAAAAAAAAAAAAAACTGGGGCCGGGGAGTTAGCTCAGTGGTTCCGGCGCCTGTCTCGCAGGCGCAAGGACCCGGGTTCAATTCCCCGGTAACCACATGACAATACTGGGTGTGGAGACCAGCAGCAACCAGTACCACATACCACAGTGCCGGGCGTGGTGGCTCACGTCTGTAATCCCAGCACTCGGGAGGCAGAGGCAGGAGGATTGTGATGTGAGTTTGAGGCTGAGCTCAGGGCCAGCCTGAACCACAAAGCGAGACCCTGTCTCAAAAAACCTAAAAAAAAAAAAAAACTGTGCTCTTATTATAAGCCTGAAACATAATTGAAATGAATAAATTTATGGCTTCATATACTACATTTAACAGAACTCCTCTAGTTATACAATAAACTTCAGCTTTCCATTAGTTCACAATTCTATGTGTTAATTTTCCAGGAGAAACATATTAATACTTGAACACATGGATAATCAAAACTAAAAACATTCTTATGTTTCTCTCCCCGAATAAATTGTCCTCAAGTAAAGGGGAACCAGCCGGGTTGGAAGGTAACTCTGTGTTCAAGCACCTGACTGACGTGCATGAGGTCCTGGTTTAAATCCTCACAATGCAATAAATAAAAAAATAAAAGGAAATTAGCTTCCTCCTTTTCTCTGCTGAAAAAACCCTTTTCAAAGGAGGTATTGTTTTGGCTTGCAAATTACAAATAACATTCCATTTATTATAAAAATTTTCTTTCAAATTATTCTATCACTTTATTCTAAGTGAGCCTGATGATTCTCACTGATGATTCTAGACATTATTTGAAGTAACATCTTGCTTTGTCCTTAACTCTCCTGTTTTAAATATTTTTAAAATTGTTTTGGTATATGTTTGTGATACATAATTACACACATCCGGGGAACTGGTACAAACACTGCTGCATGTTCATCACTTTTATTCTCCCTGACCTTCCTTGTGAGTTCCCCTTCCCCACGGACTCTACCTCTAGCTCTTATTTTTACTCATTAAACTATTTAGATTACAGGTTTCTCACGAAGAATTTAACTTTCTATGCCTGATAAAAAGAAATGAAGTGAGGTAAACAATCAGATGAACATAAATCAAACTTAAGACCTCAGTGCTGAAAACTGTCCTGCTTTCTACAAGTAAAATATGTGACAACATTTGCACCACTATGTCTTGACAACATCCTGAAACCACGTTGAGATGAGTCTGAATTTGGCATACTTTATGATTTGTTATCCAAATAAACAAATATAGATGGCACATATAATTTATAAAATCATATAATGTTAAATGTACTTCCTAATATAGTTTAATCCTCAGTATGGAGAACTGAACCCCAGGCCTTTGCACTAGGCCTTTTTTATTTTTGATATTGAGAAAAAAATCTCACTAAATCATTAATTACTCAGACTGGTCTTGAAT
This sequence comes from Petromus typicus, assembly GCA_004026965.1. Classification (NCBI taxonomy): domain Eukaryota; kingdom Metazoa; phylum Chordata; class Mammalia; order Rodentia; family Petromuridae; genus Petromus; species Petromus typicus. Next base: position 20,684 of record PVIR01016521.1, on the reverse strand, counting down.
TTGTGATCCTCCTGCCTCAGCTTTCCAGGGTGTTAGAATACACTATCTTCAAGTTCATTCACAATATATATAAAAAACAAGGTCTTGCTTTTGTAGTTCAGGCTGGCCCTGAGCTCACTATGTAGCCCCAGCATGCCTTGAACTCACAGCAATCCTCCGGCCTCTGCCTCCCTAGTGCTGGGATAAGAGGCGTGAGTCACCACTCCCAGCATTGTAGTATGTGGTTACCAGGAGCAAATTTGGGACCTTGTGCTTGCAAGGCAGGCACTGAAACCACTGAGCTAAATCCCCCAGCCCATTTATATATATTTTTTTAAAACTCTGAAGGCTGTTTGTATGTTCTCCAGTAACTTTGTTGATTTAGTCAACAAAGAGTTTCTCAATGTCTGCTTGTTACCTAACATCATTGGCCGTGCCAAGGATACTATAGTGAAGGGGGAAAAAGTTTATAATTCAGGAAAAACGGCATACATTATCAAGTCATTCACAGCAATTATCAAAGAACAGTTGTAACACAGTCAGGCACTGCTGGAAGACATAAGTATGGAAAGATGAGAATGAGCCAGATGAAACAGGACAAAAAAGAACGTTATAGAGTAGACAGCATTTGTGACAATTCTGAGGTGAGAATGAAAATGACACTCTGGATAAAATGAGGCTGCAGACAGGGTAGCGGTGAAAATAAGAACAACTAATCTCTGTTGCATGCCTATTTCATTTCAGGCTTCTCATGCGCAACTTCGTGCAGTCCTCAGAATAGTGCTAAGATCACCACCAATATTCTCATTCTTCAGAAAGAAAGAAACAAGGTTAGAGAAGATAGAGGATTCATCCAGGTCTCAAGATAAAGGCCCGGGATGGGTCTGTACAGTTTACTGTTGGGTCTATTCCTGTCCTGAAAGCAATTATAACTTCCTAGGAACTACGTCAACTTGGAGATTTCTTCATATTCAATATTCAATCTACTAATGTTTATTTCCAACAGAATGATTTTGTGAAATGTTGGACATATTGAATAGCTTCAGTTTCATTCTCAAAGTCCTGGTAAATATATGTTATCAGTGAAAAATCTACTTAATTTGGAGTGATTATGTAGAATTTTTAATACAAAAATGTTCATAAATGTCCAAAAGTTATTATATTAAAAGACTCGGAACCCATTAACCAAATAACCAAAGCTTCTTGGATTTTTTTCTTTCGTTTTTAGTTTTTTTTAGTTTTTTGAGACAAGGTCTCACTTTGTAGTTCAGGCTGGTCCTGAACTCAGCCTCAAACTCAGCAATCTTTCTGCCTCTGCCTTCTGGGTGCTGGGATTACAAGTGTAAACCACCATGCTCATCACTATGGTATGTGGTGCTGACTGCTGGTAGGTGTGAGTCACCATGCCCAGCATTGTTGTATGTGGTTACGAGGGATCGAACCCAGGACCACCGGAACCACTGAGCTAAATCTCAGCCCCCTTCTTGGACTTTTTAAAAACGTGTATTTAGGTCCTCTTCCCTGTCTTCTTCCTCTTCTGCATGACAAACACTAAGATAAGTTTGACAGATAGTTCAGTTTTTGTTTATTTATACACTCACATATTCATAAACCTTATGATGTATATGAAGTTGTTTCAAGTGACATTTTAACACTAATGTAGTAAACACATAATCTGAAATCAATGTTTTTCAGTCAATACTTCTGGTTTTAAGATATATGTATACAATACATAAAGGACTGATTCATTCATCTTAAATGCTGTAGAATAGTCTATCAAATAAATTAGTTATCTCTTTCTTAGAATAAACATTTAAATTGTTTTCAGAGAAGTGCTTATCTAAATCATTGTTTTAGAAATAAATCTCCTTTGCCAACCTGGTTAAAGAAAAAAGCTGGCTAAGCCACTACATCCCTAAAATAACTAGAAATACTTTAAAATTTTAAACATTTTGATTGTTATCTAAAACATAAACCATTGGTAGTTTAACTCTTATACAAATACTCAGATATTTAATATTTAAAATACTGTGAGTCTAATAAAAGGCAAAATGAACATATAAAAATCAGAAAATAAAATTTCTAGTATATGTGAATATACAATCCTGTTGAAACAGAATATACTGAAGAGAAAGTAAATACAGAAAATACACTCTCTACAACTCTCTCTTCAAATCTGGGTAGAAGAGTGAAGTTGCTGAGAACGATAAACACACCAAAGGCTTCTCTGGAATCCTTTGCCCTGTGTTCTGGCCAGAAGATAATCCAAGCAAAACATTACAGAAAAGTCACCAAAGTTTTTAGAATCAAAAGATTGCCTATCAAAAGATGCCACCTATTTTTTGGACAGTTAAAGCAATAAAATGACCAGTCTTTGATCTGGAAGTGGTCAGACTCAGAAGTGGTATAGCTATAAATGATGTACATAGTAATGCAATTTTTAGTTAAAGGACATTGCAACGAGGTTTATTACAAAGTGTAAACTGAAGTTATGGCTGCAAGTACGTGAAGACTCAACTGTGGATTCCCATTCTTTTAGCAATATTTTCTATAAAAAGAGGATAATCTCCAAAGGTAAATATTTTATAATACTTACAGCTATCTACTAATGCCTGTGTTCTTCATGCTATAAAAAAATCCAGTCATGAAAACACATACAAAAAAATTGAAGAGGAGCATTTCTCTTCTGAAAAACAGAAAGAAAAGTCTACTCTTGTATCTGATTTCAAAGAATTGTATACCATTCCTACGAAGGGAAATAAAAGAGAAATCTGAGCTTTCAATAAGGGCACTGAGGCTCATAGTGGAGCCCAACTATGCAGCCCTACTTTCACAAGCAAGTAGAAAAAATGTCTCAACACATTCCACAGGCAAAGCAAGAAAGTATTATTCTCTTAGATCCCTGTTGTAAGCCTCAGAAATCCTTCTATGCAAAGGAAAACCTTCCCAGGCTGCAAAGCAAAGCCCTACACCCAATCAAAATTCAGCTCTCCACCCAATGAGAAGATGGGGCACCTCGATATTTGTCCAGCCACCCGTCCATCTCCCCAGTCACTCCTCCCCCGCAGACACTTATTACCCAGTTTTCAATGCTATGGAATTTCAGGATGCAAGGACTAACCTGAGAAAGCACAGACTCATGAGAGCTGACTCAGTGTAGCCATGCACTTAAACATACAATGATACGGCACTTAAATCACATGCCCATCCTTGACTTCTTAACTGTAGGCTGAAGGCTTATGATTACAACTTTGAAATTATGTAGAATACCTATGTGTCAAACAGAAAATATGACTAACCAAAGATTCCTTCCCTAAAGATCAAAATATTTCTCAAGTGAAATATGAGGAACTAGAAATTGAAAGACTAATAACAAGAGAATGAAGAAGAGAAAAAAAGAAAGAAAGAAAAATTATAAATGAAAGCTAACATCTCTTAAATTTCTGAAACTTCTGCTTTTGGTTTCTGTAAATGTTCTGAAGATTTTACCACAATTAGGGAAGCAGTAATAGCTGGCTTCAGCACAAAAGGGAAGGCAAAATTAGGGAGTTTACATCCAATTTCCAGTCATGGATGGTAGGTTGAAGACATCAGAGAGTAAGGATTGTTTGTGCTAAGAGCATTTAGAAGAAAAGCCATCCTCCCCAGAGCTCCTAGGTTGCAAATCGAGGACACACAAGCTTCAGGAACAGTCTAGCGCCCAAGGCCAGAAACTCAGCCCAAAGTGAAATAATAAATGAGTTTGCAAGGCATTTTGAAACTAGCCTTTTGCTAAACAAAATACATCCTGTGGTCTAATAAGCTCTGTGTAGTTCTTTATTACTAGGAAAATCTAATTGTTGAGCAGCTCTTTGGTCCATGAACTTTTTTGTTTCCAAAAATCAGAACTGAGATTTGCTATGCCCAAATGCAGCAGATTGGAGCTTTTATTTACAGCATACCAACTACTTGAAAAAGGGACTTCATTTTAAAATCAAAGTGAGTTGAAGTTCTTTTTCTATCAAAAATGATTCTAGACCAAAAAGACTGGGGAAAACTACATGAGGGCTATGACTCCTCCAGTCTAGGTCTGAAACAATGTTAGGACATTTAAATTAAGTTCAACGTGTCGAGAGGACCATCCTCCCTCTAAAATGTGCAGAGAGCCCCTCTTCCAAGCTTTGGGCCTTCTTGAGAATTCTGTGGCTTTTTGAAATTTTATTTTATTTATTTATTTTTTTTTAGGTTTTTTGAGACTGGGTCTCACTTTGTGGTTCAGGCTGGCCCTGAGCTCAGCCTCAAACTCACATCACAGCAGTCCTCCTGCCTCTGCCTCCCGAGTGCTGGGATTACAGGCATGAGCCACCACACCCAGCATTGTGGTATGTGGTGCTGATTGCTGCTTGGGTGAGTCTCCATGCCCAGTATGGTATGTGGTTACCGGGGATCGAACCCGGGTCCTTGTGCTTGTAAGACAGGCACCAGAACCACTGAGCTAACTCCCCGGCCTGAGAATTCTGTGGCTTTTTGATACATCATTCTTAAAGTGGTGCTCATCCTGTGCATGTCCTCATATAAACACCAGTCATGCTGGATACGGGGCTCACCTCAATCTAGTACTGCCACATTAACTCACATAATTACATCTGACATGGTCCTGTTTGCAAATAAGGTCACATTATCTGACACTGGGCATTAGGGCTTCACCTATCTTTTTTGGATCATGTAAGTGAAACTGTATACCCTCCAAGAATGTCCAGTGCTTTTGTTCAGTCATATGCTCTGGACCCATTCAGAATACCCAGGTGCTAATAATCTATATTAAAGGGAAACAAAAACATTAACCTATGGTGACAAAAGTCAGAGCAGTAGTTACATCTGAAGAATGTAATACTGACTAAATGAGAACATATGGTACCCCTCTTTATGGGTTATCTCCTCTTATTAAGAGACAGCTTATCTGGGTATGTTCACTGTGAGAAAATTTATTGAGACATAGTCACGTGGTTTATCACTGACTTCTGTGTTTGCCTGTGACTTTTAATTCTGATTCATTTTCTTCGCTGGACTAAGAAACACTTCGTAGGTATATCTGAGTGGGTCCTGGAGACATTATTATGAATTACATATGGCCCCCAGCCCATTCCTCTCTTGCACTGTTCCCCTGTTCTGCTTCCCAGCTAACACGCACTAAGCATCTTTGCTCTACTATGATGTTCCTGCTTTAGAGCCAGCAAGTCATGGACTGAATTTCCTGAAACACTGAGCCAAATTAAACCTCTCCTCTTTTATGTCGTAGGGATTGAGTATAGTATCCAATCATGTGAATCATGTGAATGCTGCCTAACCCATTAGTACAGTTTCACAGAAACTTTTTAAAACAGAGATAAGATAAGCTTTCCAAGAAATAAGGTTTTTGGCAGCCCAAAAACATTGGAGAAGGCATTAACTACAAGAAGTTATATAGCTGGCAGTCAATAGCTCATCCTGTTTCAAACGAATAAATGTCCAGTTGCCCTTAGAAGTGCAACTGCAAGGAGGCTGCTTTGCAACTACAAATGTCAAAAGAATTCACATTACAAGAAGAAAATAAGTTCCAAGGAGTCTATGCACTTGAAGAGGCAAAATAGCAATTTTTACGGGCAAATACAAGGATGATAATTATAAAGTTATTTGGTAAGTACAGACCCATAATAAGAGTGCATTCTGCTCTACACAGTGCTGGAAATATTCTGAGACAATCGGCTTTGTTATTTGCCTTCTTAACCTTCTTGATGACCTCTCACCTGCATTCCATTTTCAGGTTAATGATAGTTTATCTAAGTTCTACTTCACATCTAATTCTTTCTGGGGAAGTTTTAGCTCTATAGTTCAGATGTGTTGTGCTTTATTGCTTAATCTCCAAGGAAGAAAAATCACCAAAAGACAGCATGAAGAGCAACTGTGCAATACTAGGACCTAGCAGAAATCATAGTTTGGAAGTAAGGACTAGATATTAAGTTTTCTAGAATGAAGTATAATTCATAAACTAAAAATTAGACATTATATTAACTACTAACAATGTTTTTATACATCAAAACAAGGGGTAGGAAAGACAAAACAAGCCAAAATTTATCTGCAACCTCAATAAATGCTTACCAAATACTGATGAAAATTTACATATAAATGATGAAATATGTATGTACAAAATGAAGTTGTGAATAGTAACATTTAGCCACCTACTGTGTAAAATTCCTTAGGAGAGTACTGAAAGTTTCAAAAGTCCAGAATTTTAATGGCTTGACAGTTCCCATTGGCTGACTCAAACTTGTCAAAGCCAAATTTCACTTAGATTCCTCTGCCTCAGAGGCTGCAAATGATACTTTGAAAGTAATATTTAACATTTCTGTTCTTTAACCGCTCAATGAAAGCTCTTATTACCAATTAGGTATTATCTTATGTTTTTACCATTTTCTTAAGAAAAAGCAACACAAGAAAATATATTACATGTCATATGTAAAGTCCAAGTCCATGTTTAGAAGTACTACACAAAACCTGCCCACTATAAATCACCTATGAAGACCTACCTCAAGTGCATGCCTTTAAGAAAATAAATAAGCCATTAGCCTTCATTCTGATCCAGCTAACTCCTACAGCCTTCCCTTCCTCCATCGCCTAGCATGTGTGACTTCAAATATTATGTGGTAAGAATAGCAAACTTGGAGTAGCTCTACTCAGCCCTGTTTCACGTTTCTGTGCCTTTGATCATGTTGTTCCTGCTGCCTGCAATGCTGTCCGTACCCTCCTTTCTCTCACCAAGCTTCCCACTGGACTTTCTTACTTCCTTTTCTATCTCTATGCTGCATATGAAAAAGAGTCCAGCCAAGAAAACATATATAAAGCTGCTTCAAGAATAGATTTAAATACAACTATTATACCTTTAAACAATAAAAACTTTATATTACAAGTTATATAAGTTCATATCTGGAAAGCATAGTTTTTAATTCCTTTGTCATGGTTTATTTTGAAAAATTACTAGTTTTATTCAACCTAGTCTTATTCCCTACCCCCACTCAAACATATATGTACATACACACATACACTCACACACAAACACAACATCACTGTGTGTCTCTGGGTCCTTATACAACAGCACAGTGTCTACTGCATGATAGGTGTCCAAACATTTGTTGTTATTCACTGAAGAAAAATTTAAAAAATGCAACATAGATAAATACATGTAATCTAAAGTGAAATCAAATGGTAATAGGAAACATAAGAAAAATGAGAGCTATATAAATCTGAAAATAATTTTTCACTGAGGAAGAATTTTTAAGTTATTATAAAAGCTATTTAATAGTAACAGCAGATAACACTAATTACATGTTTATTATTTGGCAGCAACTGTACTAAACAACATATGTTAATGTGGTGGTTAAACTTGATTGTGTCAACTTGACAGGTTTGGGAGCTGCCCTGGAATTTCGTAAAGCACACCTCTTAGTGTGGCTAGGTGGGTCACAGAGGTATGGCCTTGGGATCTATATTGAGTGTTCAGTCCTCCCGGACATTTACCCTTGATTTGCTTCATAGCCATCATGAAAGGAGCATCTCTACTATGTGTTTCTGCCAGGATGTATCTGTCTTGGAGACAGCCAATCATAGCACAAATCACTGAAACCAGGATCCAAATTCATTTTCTTCTCCTTTCAGTTGTGGATGTTGGGTATTATGCTGCAAGTGTGCGAAAGCTGATAAATACAAAACAGTGATACTGAAAAACTGAGGGGATTGCTGTGACTCTTTCTGGTCACGTGGTTCAGAAACCTTTGGAACTGGTCTGTGGGAGGAGTTTGGAACGGTTTGGAGAAGCAGGGCCGTGAGACCTTAGAATGTTGTAAGTAGAGGACTGATGGGTGATTCTTATCTGACTCTTACACAAGAAGGCTTATAGGAATGTGGGTGGTAAAAAAGAGGCTCAGGAAGCTTCAACAGAGAATGAGAGCTTCATTAGGAATTGAGCCAGAGGCTATGTGTGTCACACTCTGCCAGAATGATCTGTCTATATTTTGTCCATACTTTGAGACTTGTAGGAAACTGAGATTTAAGTTTCTGACAGTTGAGCCGGGGACCATGAATGTTACATGGTCTGACAGAACATTCAGTGACACTGTACCCATGTCCTGAGACCTTGTAAGAGATCAGGATTAAGGAAAATTGACTAACTGATCTGACAGAAATGTCAAGGCAACCCAGAATTCAGGCTGTGCATAGATACTGCTAGCTGTTTTTAGCCACATTTATAGTGAGAATCCGGGGCAAAAAACAGAGCAGAAAAATTGATGAAACATAAATTTTGGTCTAAAGGGAACATATAGAATTAGAGTTCAAGAAGGTGTGACTGCAGAAGAGACTAGTACTATGAAAAAGAAAACAAGTACTCTATAGAGGGACAATGAAAGATGCCTTGGAGCCATCTCAGGAATTAGTAAGACTCAATTCATGGCTCACAAAACTTTCATTTGAGAAGAGAACTCCTGGTCCCTTCTCTAAAGAACAGCTCCCAGGGGAGTTCGTTGCCCAGGGTTCATTTCACCAAGCTTAGCCATCCAGGCATTCAGAGGCTGTTGTGGCTATGGTTCAAGAAGGGGCTGGCTACTGCCATTGCTGGTGACAGACCAGACACTATGATTGACACTGGCTCTACTGGAAAGGAGAATGACAAAACTGTAGGGTCAGAGAGGCTTCAACACAGATTTCAAAGGAAGGTCCAGGAGGCCAATGGGAAGGCAGCATTTAAAGCTGTGAGAATGAAGACAAAGGTACAGTGGAGATGGGGACATCAGGAAGTCAGACATGCCAAAACTGTGGAATGTCTACCAAGAAAAACTGCAAGCTGTGAGTGGACTTTCCCCCAGACAAGAGTGTGGCACAACTGACAGGGACATAGCATGAGGCCACGCAAGCCCTTTATAACTCACCTCTTAAATCCATGTGCTTCTGATGCTGGCTGCATGTTTGCCTTGTTGAGTTTCAGTCTTGCTTTAATCTAATTCTCTCCTATCCTTCTTATTTTCCCTTGGCAATGAGAATGTTTACTTTGTATCTTTTTACCTTGGAGTACAAACGTTCATAGCTGAATTTGTCTTAAATCTTAGAAGAAATTTGAACTTGGACTTTGAAAAATGGTAGAATTGTTGAGACTGAGCAAAAGATTATTGCATTGTAGGCTGTACGCAGGAAGACGTAATTATTAACTTGCTCTTGTGGTTAGAGATTGAGTATGGTTTAAAGATATGTATTTAGGTGTCAAATTGACAAGGCATAGAAAATGGTGTTTAAGTGTGCCTGGAACTTGTTTGGTTTGCGAGCGTTCCACATGACTGCTAAGATATACTTCTTGGTGTGGCTGAGTCATGAAAGTAAGCATGACGTTAGACTCCATATCTGGTCCTCAACCTGCCTCCCCAATACTCTCTCCTGGTCTACTTCCTGACCTCTCTGAACTAAGCATCTTTGCTCTATTTCTCCTTGGAGCAAAATTACCATGGACTAAATCCTCTGAAACTGATAGGCAAAACCAGTCTCTCCTCCTTTAGGTTGTGTGTGTGCATCAAGTATTGTGTGCCCGAAAAGGGAAAGCTTACTGATACAAAAATATTTTTAATCATCATTATAACTGTACTGTGAAATTACTGCAAGACTGTAGATAAGGAAAGTAAGATTTAGAGAAATTACTTAGCTTTTCCAGGGTCATGTGATAACAGACCATGGAGCTAAAAACTGAATGATTCTAATCTGGCTTGAATAGGTTGTAAAGCAGAGAAAGAAAGGCTTGAATGTCAAAGAACAGCCTGTGCTAAAGCCCTGGGAGGACTGCTACAGCTCCAGACTCAAATGTGAGAGGAAAAAGAAGCAAAAAATTTGAGGAAGCAAAAAATTTCAATGATCTGTGGGGAAAAAATTCTGTGGATGTGTTTGTTTGTTTGTATATTTTTGGTACCAGGGATAAAACTCAGGAGCTTGTGTTTATGAGGGAGGTACTAGAACCACTGCACTAAATCCCTGGGCCCTTTCTCTGAGAAAAGAAAAAAAAAATCCATAATATAGGTCAAGCTTGATAAATGCTACTGTAAAAGATAACCATCTAGCAACATTAATGTCCAGAATCATAGAGTAGATTTATATAAGCATATGGTTATTTTCCTTTAAAGCTGAAGACTCCTACACTCCAATCTTATAAAATTAGTGTTTTGGGTTTTTTGTTTACAATAAGTGAGCCAGATGTGTTCTCTGAATAATTTAATGTCTGCTTAACATTTACTTCATGATCAGAAAGCACAACTATCTCCTAACATACTGGTTATCAGAAAATTCAATTACAGCTGTAATTTATTTATAGCTGTAATAAAACAAGAGTAATTAGCTAAGTTCCTTTGACATTTATCTAAAATACTGGCTCAAAATATAAAAAATATTTGGATAACAGTGTCCTTTATCTCATCATTTATAACAGAAAGGTCTTGTAACTATCACTCACTCACTAACAATTAAATACAATTATAAATTAACTGAATTGCTGATTTGAGAAAACAGGTGAAAATCTATTCATACCCAGATTAAAAGCTTGGATAATCATTTCTTTGCTTTCATCTAAATGCAACTGGATAAACTATTTTCCAGTTTTTATATGTAGGTAGTTATCCACAAGAGTTGATAAATTTAAAGTGGAAAAAAAGCTATAATCTCATCTCTTATATACCTTTGGCTTTATACTGATCACAAAAAAATGTACATAGTATCTGTCTCTGCTTCCTCTAGTCTAGGTAACATTAAGGACCTTTATACATTAAAGAGTTGCACAAAATTTTAACGACAATGTGTGAGATTTCCTTCTGTAATTCTGGCTGAAACATTTATGCCAGACTATATTCTAAGAATACACCTCTACTAAGAGGTCAGAAATATGCTGCTACTTCAGAGAACTAAAATCTGATGGTATAGGGAAAGGTGAGTTCATAAAATCAGATCAAAGACAAAGAACAACATGTTTCTATAATATCATGTTCTTGCAGGACAAGAGAAAACAAATCTGAAAAGGCAGATTTTTACTCAAAATTTTAAAAATGTGAATACACAAGAGTTGATAAATTTAAAGTGAAAAAAAGCTATAATCTCATCTCTTATATACCTTTGGCTTTATACTGACCACAAAAAAATGTACATAGTATCTGTCTCTCCTTCCTCTAGTCTAGGTAACATTAAGGACCTTTATACATTAAAGAGTTGCACAAAATTGGACTTCCTTTTCTGGAAGGAAAAATTGGACTTCCAAAACTGGACTTCCTTTTCTATCTCTATGCTGCATATTCTCATTCTCTGTAAGAAACTCTCGTTCCAATTCTCAGAAAGGCCCTACACATGCTCCTAGACCATCTCCTCATTTTTTTCTTCCCTCAGTCATCAGCTTCTTTCTGAATCTTCCTTGCTCAACGGTCCTGGTAAGCGCAGCTTTTTATCTCTCAAGACTGATTTATGTCCCATACTAAATTAAGTGATGCCTAATATAAATCTAAGAAATACCATAAAAAGCTATTGAAACTTAAACCATGAAATCTTGGACTGAAAAAGCATTTGAAAAGAACTATACAAAACAATGACATAAAGATGTCATATCCTCATAGAGAGAAAGAATTTTGTTTTTCACACTCATGGCACAGTTATTTTCTAAGCATCATAGCCACAACCACCTTACCATGGATTAATAACCCTGAAACTCCACTGGAAATGTGTCTTATGAGAAAATAAGTTTGAGATTATCAACTGATGTACATATCCTCCTTGTCAGCATAAGCACATTATAATTTTTCAGAAAGAAAAAAATTTCCCTAGTTTTAATTTATATAAATCTAGAAAGATGAACTCTTTTTGTCAATGGGTAAAGTTTTTGAGATAAGCTGATAATCATAATAGTTATACAAATGAATGATGAGCATTATACTAATGTTACAACTGAACAAATATATTAGTATTGTAAGCCAATGAATGGACACTACTTATCTCATAAGTAGTGTTTTTTCAATCTATAACACTTCATCATTGTCCTCTCAAACAGAAATATGTTTGGATTTTATGCTAATCAGTGTGAATCCAATGAATGCAAAAAGCCATTAGTGGGTAAGTATGAAAATTAAGAAATCGGCAGGTCAAAAAATCTCCCAAACAATTTTCTATCTAAAAAATAAATTTCCAAGGCTGGAGATTTAGCTCAGTGGTTCCAGCGCTTGCCTCACAAGCCCAAAGTCCCAGTTCAATCCCCAGTATCAACCAATCAACCAACCAACTCACAAACTGTTCGTGTTCTCCCCAGACAAGAACTTCAGTTCCCTACTGATAAACCAGTGTTATTAGTTTATCATAAATAATAAATTTCAAGTAATTTTGTGGTACAGTGCTCTATCAAGATCATAGAAAGACAGAAATGAAATGATCATGCATAGTATATACTCATGAAAAATACAAGAGTCTTGTACATTTCCATTGAAAATGTGCTATAAACAGAGCCTGCAAGTGCAATGACAGATGAGAAAGAAAATTTTAAAGGAAAAAAAGAATGGGATTAAGAAGCAAGTATTTTGGATTATTTAGAATATTGGCTAGAGCAAAAGTGATTGTCTTGTAAATTAATACCAATTGTGACATGATTTTAATAGGCCATTTTTGGTATCTAGTTTCAGACGTCGCTAGCTAACTCCCAAACTTCAGAGACACTGTATGATTCAATCTGAAAAGCAGTTAAGAAATCAAAGCTAGGGCCAGGGAGTTAGCTCAGCGGTTCCGGCGCCTGTCTTGCAAACGCAGGGACCTGGGTTTGATCCCTGGTAACCACATACCATACTGGGCGTGGAGACTCACGCCCGGCAGCAGCAACCAGTACCACATACCACAGTGCCGGGCATGGTGGCTCACTCCTGTAATCCCAGCACTCAGAAGGCAGAGGCAGGAGGATTGCTGTGATGTGAGTTTGAGGCTGAGCTCAGGGCAGGCCTGAACCACAAAAGTGAGACCCTGTCTCAAAAAAAACCTAAAAAAAAAAGAAAAAAGAAATCAAAGCTAGTAGTATAAACCTTTATACATGAAAGTGGAATTAAGCAGGTATGCTGGCTTATTTCAGAGGATGTAGACATATTGTACAGGGTCCTCTGAGGTCTCGTGTGCAGGTAGGCCATTGCACTGGCCTAGGACAAGGAGAAAATCAGTGACAGCCAGTGAACAAGAAGAAAAGCCAACTGAGAGAAAAAGTGGTGTGTGTGTGTGTGTGTCTGTCTGTCTGTCTGTCTGTCTGTCTGTCTGTCTATTTGTCTGTGTGAAGCACACTGTCCACTGCGTGACGTGTCAGTCAATTCCTAATTAAGTGTCTCCGGTGGCATCCCATTTTTAATTAGAATACAATTCCAACACCTTTCTCAGGTTTGAAGACTCTGCAAAATCTGCCTCCCTTCTATCTGACCCTCTCTCCTCCTGTGACCCTGCTGCACTCTTCTTCAAATCTTTCCATGCACTCACTTTCTATTCTCTCCAACACCCTGAAATCATTTATGCCTCAGGACTTTTGCAATTATATCCCCTCTTCTTGGAATGGTGTCCTTATGCTCTTCACTTGACTAGTTTTTTCCATCAGTCACATCTCAGGCCAAGTATCATTTCTTTAGAAAAGCTCTCTGACTATTCTAGCTTCATCTGTCCCTTTTGTAACACACTTCCACATTACACTACCTTTGCAAAACTCATTTACTTAGAAGTATGCTTTTCATTGACTTCTATCTCATTAATTAACTGTGATTCCCATCAAAACATAAGCTATAACAGCAAGAGTATCAGATACCTGGTTCAACAGTCCACACACTCCTCCATGCCTCCCAGAACATCTCCTGCTATGTGGTAGATACTCAGTATCCACCTTTTGGATGACCGGGTAGAAATTCACCCACATCCACCATGAAACCAATGTCTGTGCCAACACTGTCCAAATCCCAGCCCAGTGACCCACAGCCATGCCAACTCCAGGCCTGCAAGGTGAGAGTAATCCTACAACTTTTTGCACAATCTCCAGCTTCTTTGAATCTTAGTGGAAGTCTGTTCTCATTATCTAAAGATTCGTCTATTCCCTATCAGATAAAGAGTGTTTAAAAAATTCTGCAAAGCCTAGTATTAGATACTAGCAAACAAAATGATACCATTTGGCACACTTTCTCCCCATTTGGGCTATGAGAGAGAAATGAGAGAATGAAGGGCAGAGAACACTAAATACTTAATTCTTCAGTATTTAAAGGATAAAAATTCTTCTAAGAGCTTGTTCCCTTCCTTGCTGTCTTTCTCAGCACTCCAGGAAGAGCAAAGTTCCTGCTGTCAGACCAGAAGGCTGTGGCAGTGAAAGATAAACTAACCAAAAGCTCTCCAAGAAGAGAAATACAGAAAATCTTACTACTCCTTACTCTCTTTCAACAATCCCTCTAACCTCACTCCCTCAACCATCCTTGGCCTGAGCCTGGGGAAGGCAAGTTCCCGATGAAGTATAAGATACTATGACTGATTTTCTGCTAAGGCGTCACTCTCAGGAAAAATAGCTCCTGCCACCCCTAAATGGTGAGGGGACGGTTAGTGACAAGCTATTAAGAAACAATAAATGCAGCATGCTACTGAACATCATTCCCAAGGCATACATTCTACTGCATACATACAGCTCACTCCAAATCAAATACATTTTTAACCGATAAGGATTAACTAGGGACTAAGATGTATTATCCACTGTAGTTGGAACAGACAAGAGAAAGAGGTTCATCTCAATTGTGAGATGAGAATATAGCTCTAGGAAGACTTCTGAGCAAGATACTGCTGGCCCTTAAAAGGTGAGTAGAGTGTCAGTGAAAATATATGCAGGAAGAAAGGGATTTTGAAATGCAAACCCCTGGAGACAGCATAGTCTAGTTTGGCCAAACAGCACATCTAAGTAGCACATTAAAAATGTACAGAAGATAAGCTAATTAATAATAGTTTGAAGCTACAAAAGGGAACAGGAAGCAAAGTATGCAAATTACCTGTTCATGAAGCTTAGCTTGAGAGGCAATTAGGAAGATATGTTCAAATCAAGGCAGTTATAAATCGAGTTAGTGTGTGTATGTGTGTGTTTAAGTCAAAAAGGAAATGAACACACAGGAACGGAAAATGTTTTGAAAAATACACACTATGGGAGCTTCCTGTGGAAGTATAAAACAGGACAAAGACAAACTTGTATATGATCTATTTTAAGTGACTTAATGTAGGGCAACAGGTTTTCAGCTATGAAATAAGTTCTTGTCTCTGAGAACTGCTGAAAGATTAAAGAAGGAAATGATGTGTAAGAGCACATATGGAATCCTGGTGGGTACCACATATACGGTTCATGGTTACTTCACCCCAGCCAGCAGCTACCAATGCATGTTAAACAGATGCTGGTGCTCAACCCAAGCTGGAATCACAGGTCCCAATGATGCCAGTCGGCAATCTGTGTGGTTATCAGGGTATGTAGGAAGCATGGCATTATTCCTTTCAGTTTCATAACACAGAACAACAGAAGAAAATGGCTGTGAAATTCAGACCTCTGTCACTGAGTTTTAGAACTGAAAACTACAGAATTATAAGTTCCCAAGAGGCAGACTGATTTTTATATATTTATTTTCCAATTTTACAGTACTGAGAATTGAAATCCGGGTCTGGTCTATGGTAGGCAAGGTCTCTCTCTACCAAAGAACTACATTTCAGCCTTTTAATTTATTTACTGTTTTATTTTATTTTTAAAAATCTCCATAAGTTTCCAAGCTCAAAGTCAAACTTGTGATTCTCCCGCCTCAGGCTTCAGAGCACATATGATAACAGATAAGCACCACTGCCTCAGGATAGTCTGATGTATTATCAGGGGTTATTTCTTAATGGTATTTTTCTGTCGATAATGTATTATTTTGAGCCTCAAAGTTTTCGTCTTACTGATTTGGGTCAGAAGGATACATTGTTTCCAATAAATCCACTGAAACATTAAAATCGCATTTCCATTTAACTGCAACACTGAATCAAGACACGAAATAAGTCCCACATTTTGAGACGGTGAAAAGTTTCAAGGAAATCTCCATTAGACAATGAACCATCACCCTCCCTGGTCCACATTATAAGGGGAGGTCAGAGTAATACAAATACTTAAACTATTAATCTAAGGGTGTCTTCTTACCAGATGTGGAAAAGCAATCCTTAATAAGAGGAAAAGAAAAACTACAACTCAATTTATAGATGCTAAATCAAAGTTCTTTCCAAATGGAGAAACAACCTGGCCCTTTGATCAGACCTTTCCAAATACTTAATTAACATCTCTATGGAAATAAAAAGATAGTTTCATGGTGTCCAGCAGACAGAGGAGATCTGGAAAGAGAAAAGCAAAATATTCTAACTAGAACTATTTTAATAGTGACAGCCACTGGAGGTGTGACCAAGAATTGTTGAGCCTGAGCATACAGCAAGGAGAGCTTCCCTCTACTTGATCCAAGTTCCCCTCTCCCTACTGACAATACTGAGGTGACCCTCTCCAAGCAAACATGACCTGTTAATTTATGACTCTGTGTGGCTTCTAATAGGTCAGTAATCGCTATGGCTTCCTTAGAGCCACCCACCTCAGTTTTTAACCGATGCCTGAAACGCAACACCTCCTTTCTGGTTTGTTCAACTCCAACTCCCTCCTTCTTCTCCTATTTTCACTGATTATCAGAAAAAAAAAAAAAAAGACGGGTTCGTTTTAGGTTTCTGGAAATCGCTTTTTATAGATTTCCCTTTAAGCAGAATAACAGCACACAGGAAGAAGGCTGATGCTCGCCAGGAAATCTCAAGCTAAAGACCACAAAATGATGTTTCTCCTCGAATTTATCTTGAAAATTAATAGCAGTCCAAACAGCAGTTTTCTCACATTCACCCTTCGACCCCAATAGCCTCAGTGCCCGCTTTGTTAGGTTTATTCTATTGTGGCGGGAAAGTGGGCTTCTCTAAAAACTTTAACGGAAATGCCAGATCCTCTCACCCCTCGGCGAGTACAAACCCTCGCACAAGAATACCACAGGGCCCGAGACCACCACCCCCGCCGCTGCGCCCGGCCTGGAGCGGCCCCGCCCGCCCGGCTGCGCGCCCTGTGGTCCTCCAGGGCAACTGGCGGAGTCGGAGGGATGGGGAGGCCCCGGGGCCGGGGTCCCGAGCACCTCCCCGGCTCGCGGCTCCCCGCGTCCGCGCTGCCTCGGGCCCCGGGGCTGCAGCGTGTGCGCGTCCGCGCGCGTGTCCGCCTCTCTGGTCCTCAGCTTCGCCCGCGCCAAATCCCGAGGGTCTGGTCGGTCCCGACCCCGGGCCTCCCCACACCCAGCCCTCCCCGCAGCCACGCACCCCTTGGCGCAGCCGGCCGGAGACTCAGCGCTGAGGCCCGGGTGCAACGGAGGACTGGGCTCGGGGCTCCGCCGCAGCCGCCGCCGCCTCTGGCCGGCCACGTCCTTCTCCGAGACCCGGCGGCGCCGCGGCTGCCCGCCCGGGCTCGCCCCGGAGGTGCCCTGCGGCGCGCGGTGCGCTGACCGCTGGGCGCCCGACCCGGCCCGGCCCGGCCCTACCTTTCTCGCGGGGCGGACGCCGGACCCACGCCCTGGCCGCGCTTCCCAGATGGGAAAATCACCGCGCGGGGAGGGCCGCGGAGAGGCGGCGGGTGACTTCAGGACGAGGTAGGAGGTTCGGTGTCCACAGCCAAGAAGACACTCCCATCGCGCCCGGTTTGTTTGGAAAACTGTAGGAGCGAAGGTGATGGGCGGCAGGGTGCTCCCCTCCCCCGTCAGCCGCCGCCGGGCTGGCGGCACAGACCGGCGCTCGAGCGGCCGCCCCGGGACGGCTCCGCCGAACGCAGCGCGGCGGGCAGCGCGGTCCCGGCCGAGGGGAGGGGCGTCCCGAGCCGACGCGCCCCGCTCTGCGCTCTGCGCTCCGCGAGGTCCAGGGCGCTAGCGCTTTTGCCTTTAAAGCAGCTCTTAGGTTAGAGTGAAGAAAGGAGATTGGGTGTCTTTCTTTTTCTTCCTTTCTTGTTTTCTTTTTTCTTGTCAACGTAGCTTTCTCTAGGGAAAGGTGTACTACGATAATAATAACCTCATTACTTGGATGGCTCTGAATGCTTTTTCTAATTTCAATATTTTTCAAATAACTCATTGTCTAGCAAACGTTTGGTTCTTAGCTCCAAGCCATTGGGCATCGAGTACATAATCATATGCCATCCAATGATCGCACCAGAAGAGACCTTCTGAGTTTGGACGTGGGACAAATCCAAAGCTGACAGAATCGCACACACTGGAACAAAGTGCTTCATCTGTGATCAACCCTCTGGCATCTATCTTAATTATAACCACTGCCCGAGGAGTCAGGACTTGTTAGAGTCCTGATATTCCTAATCAAAACACTCAAGGGCTTAAATTGTTCCTGTTCTTTACCTTTTCTACAAATTGCCTTTGACACGATCCACACAGATTTTGCAGTTTTAAACATGGATTTGGGGGTGCCAAGTTAGTCGAGCTTTTGGGAACGGACTCTGGCTACTTTTTCTTCAGATTTCCTTATTCTTTTAGTTTACACTGAGTTCCTCTCTGTCCTTGCTTTGTTTATGATATTAAAAATTCAGTGTTTTTCCTCTCCTCTCTTCTGGCTTCTAGACTTTTTGACTCTGCCAAGAAATATGCAGAAGGAAAGAGGCCCTGGACTGTTCTCAGGCCATGATAGTGCTTCTCTGCATTCAGTGGAGGACGCAAGGACAGCCTTTCACCTAAATTAGTGGGGCTGGCACCCCTTTTGCTGTGCGACCTTAGGAAAGCGGCTCCCCCTTCTGGTGCTTCCATTTTATCCACTGAAGTGAGACAGTACCGCCTATTTTAAAGGGTATTAGGAAAATTAGAAGGGGGACAGAAAGAATATTTGGCACACTGCCTGCCAAAAATATATCAACTCAGGAATTAAAATGTAAATATACTTTACAAAGAATATAAAGCACCAGTCACTGCCCAGACTGAGTTGGCCACCCTCTGACCCACTCTGTGAGCCAGCATAATCTTGTAGAAATGAAAACATTGAAGTTGTGATTGAAATGCAATTGCCAGAAACCAAAATCAGTATTCTTTCCAGAGTATCACCATTATGCAACTTTCTGTGGCAGGGACTTTTGATCTGTGTAACAGTTTTTAAAGACAGGATACATTATTGTAGATACATAGTTGCTACTAGCAAGACATTTTAAATTCCCAATGGGACCTGACAAAAGATGAAGCAGAGTCATGGAATTATACATTGTTGGCCCTCTATGTGTTCATGTTTTTGTAATTGTTTTAGGAAGAATATTTTCATAATGTAAATATATAATTATAATCATATATATTTGTATGTGTGTAAATGTATAATATATAACAGCCTTTTTGTAGATTTCTTCTAATAGGGTCAGAAGGATGAATCACGTAGGTGCAGACGACACTTTGGTAATGCATGGTTGTCTGAGGTCAGAATGTTGAGGCAGTGTATATACAGGGCTGGCCTGATGGCTGCATTTGTTTTGATAACAATTTTAAATAAAATGAAATTATTTCATGAGATGTGGCCTCTGACTGCACAATAACAAGTAAAATCTGGGTTTCCTACACCATCATGAGATGCCGCTCAGCCCTTGGAAACTCAGTTTGAGGAAGGCCCAGAATGAGTATTTCTGCCACATCCTCAAGTAGTACTTGACTTCCTGATTCTCATGTTTGGTCCTGAGAACAACCTTTCCGGTCCATCTGATGCTAAGAATGTGGCTACTCCTTGGAGGAGAGACCTGCTCCTGAGGGGTCTTCTTAGTAAGGAGATCGTGGCAGACCAGTTAGTGAACCCTAGGACAGGAGATAGCTACTGTACCAAATGACAAGAGTCTACTGTACTTCATTATATTCTACCCTTATGGGTTAATAATTCAAGTTTTATTTTATGTTTTTAACATTGCTTAAGGCTTGAAGTTGTTCAATTTTTTATTATAATTATTAGTACTTATTGATTATACAAATTAATTTTTACTGATCTTTGCATACATGCACATATTGGTCATATCCACCTTCCCTTCTCTTGTCTTTGCTTCTTTTCTCCCTCCCTTTGTCCTTCCCCTTTTCTGTGTTCCTCTTTGGTCTTAAGGTCATCTTGTTTTTTTTAACTGAACTTCTGAACTTGCCCAGGCTAATCCTGTTTATGTACAACTCTTCCTCTGAATCACGGTGAAGATTTTGCTAGCTAAGTCTTCTGGCTTGGGTTTTTATCCCTTGTAAGCAATTGTTTAATGAACATATTCACCTCAAAAAGAATAAATTACGGTGCCTAACAACTCAAAATCCTAATTTAGTGATATGACTCTGCCTAACTTTGAAAAAACTATTAATAAAAGTCAGTTGTGGGCCGGGGATATAGCTCAGTGGTTCCGGCGCCTGTCTTGCAAGCACAAGGACCCGGGTTCAATCCCCGGTAACCACATAACAATACTGGGTGTGGAGACTCACCCCAGTGGCAACCAATACCACATACCAGTGCCGGGCGTGGTGGCTCACGCCTGTAATCCCAGCACTCGGGAGGCAGAGGCAGGAGGATTGCTGTGATGTGAGTTTGAGGCTGAGCTCAGGGCCAGCCTGAACCACAAAGCGAGA
>PVIR01016520.1:0-36493 GCA_004026965.1 Petromus typicus | reverse complement strand
CGGTTACAGATAAGCAAGGACAAAACTAAGATCTACATCTAGTTAATAGGACATGAAATTCCAAACAACTCTTACAGAATTTCCAACGGCAAAGTATGAGCATCAGATTAAAAGTCGAACAAGGGCATAAAAAGCACAATAGCCCTAGTCAGTTGGGCTTCTTTTTCCCATGGAAGCCCACTGTAAAACAACCAAATGTAACAGGACACTTAAACAGTGTAGAAATGAAAAAGAATTTGGGATCACACAATTATTTCATAAACATATGCAAGACTGAAGAAAGTTTGATGCTATACTGTTTGCTATAATTCAAAGGTGGGTTAAAACAAATTTTGGAATTAATAACTCTCAGAGATCTGAAAGCTTTTCTCTAATACAGGATTTTCAACTTGCAATTTAACGACAACCCTGCGGCTGGCCTTTCCTGACCTGTTGTGAAGGAAATCAGGCACACTAATGTGAGCTAACAAGTCTTTTTCACACTGTTCGATCACTCTGCCTCTTTTTTCTTAACAGACGTGCCTTTTTCCCTCTCTCTGTCTCGTCATCCTCCGTCAAAGCACACAAAATGGCCACTGCATCACTGCTCATTAGATCACAGGTTAGTCAAGTGGAACTGCTCAGGGTCCCAGAGGAGAGCTATACTTCAAAAATCTGTCCATGTCAAGTGAAGAAAAAAAACCCTGAGCATGGGGTCACCCAGATCAATGATCAAAAGAAACAGAGACTGAAGGGGGGAAAGAGCACACCCTTGTTTTTGCTAAAAACACACGCAGGTCTGATTTATTATAAGGGATACAGAGATAAGATGATGGATTTTCCTTCTCTCACACTCTGTTTTCATTTTTTAACTATCTAATTGGTTTTAAGCAGGTCCTAATAATTGTTAAACTTGACTTTTAGAAAGTTTACAGCAAATCCTTGGAATTTTGAAAGAAGAAAAATTCCTGGAAATCTAGTTTTTAGAAGGCCTGTTTAGTGTTTCCCCAAACACTTGAAGAGCAATGAAGGAAATACAAAGTAATCCATCTTGTGCTTCAGAAGATTTTACTTAAATCTGAAAGAACTGGTGTGATATATACTCTGAGATCATCTCAGGAGTGCCTGGATTTTCAAAGCAAGGAAACAGCAAGGCTGCAAGTCACATCACAGGAACACACAAGTGACACACTATAAAAGGCAAATCATTGGGCTTCTGAGACAGAGTCCAAAGAAATCAGCAGGTAAGCTCATACTTTGTTCTATAATCTCCCTCACTATCATGCTTTGCAAAGTTCAGCATTTTACACTTGCTTTTTGTACTTCTTTTTAAAAGATGATGCCAGTAATTTAAGAGTACTGAAAACCTGACATACTGAAACAAGGTAGAATGGTGTGTCTGCACATCTTAAAGAACAAGATTTAAAATCAAATTTCTAACGCAAATCAACAAAAGATTTGATTTTCCTAGTTTCTTAATAAAAGAAGAATACATTTTATTGGCTGATGATAAAAAGCATGACAAACATTAAATGTGTGCATAAAGTGAAATAAATTGTTTATATTTAATCCTATAAAAGTAGTGAGAACTGGCCCCTCAGTGGTGTTGTACCTCCCTTACAAGCAAAAGGTACTGAGTTCGATCACTGGTACTACAAAAAAAGAGTAAGAAGTATACAAGGTCTTCACTGCTCTTTTACTTTTCAACTATTTTTTTCTTTGTATTAGGAATTTATTCTTTAATCATCCTCAAAAGTATATAAACCTATCATGGCTAATTTGAATTATTTCTATTTCTCCTTTGTGAATTATAACAAGCCCTTATATGATTTATACTCCATACAAGACACTACTATTAATATCTTACTGAATATTAATGCATTTAATCTTCCTAACAGTCCTGTTAGGAAAAAGGAAAGAAAGAAGGGAACAGAAGTAAACACTTCTGTGGGGAATTCCTGCTAGACCCTTAGTTAGTCTTAACTCTTCATATGAGGTATTTACTAAGGTATAGTCAAGATAGCATTGCTTTGATCCTACAGATGAAACAGATTTTAGTTATTGCATAATGTTATTCCACTGGTAAAAAGAAGGATTTAAATCCAGAAGGTGCAATCTCTGAATTTTATTGTCATTTCCAAATTCAAAGCACTAAGTTAACAATCCATTACCTTAGCCACATGTATATTCTTAACTACAACTTTACATGTATACTCGCAAAATGCTTGTGTGTATGCACAAGTAAACCTGTTCAAAGATATTCAACAGCTTGTTTACAATCATTAAAAAACAGAAATAGCTTAAAGTTTACCAGTAAAGGAATAAATAAAAATTATGCTAGTTATTTCCTGGAAAACAATACATCAGTGAAAGTGAATGGCCTAGATTTGCATATCAATTAATCTCAAAAATATAATAAAAAACATCACGATTTTGAAAACATATTCTGTACGGGGCCACAAATTACACAAATCACTATTTGTCATTAGAGACATCTATGTAAGTGTCAAAAATATAAAAATGTACACTAATAAAAACACACATCAACTTGAAAATATTAGTATCTTTTGAAGAATTGAGAATATGCGATAGCACAGGAAGGCGAAGGGCCTTTAAATACATCTGTTATCATTTGTTTCTTTAATGAAAAGGTCTGAGAGCAACATGGTAGATGCTAACACTTACAAAATCGGGGTGATTGCTGGATAGATGTGTTCATTATATTACTTTTTGTAGTTATCTATGTATTGAAGATGTTTCAAAATTAATTATGCAACAACTTACAGAACATCATATAATTATATAAATTAATCTTTCTTATGAAATTAGAAGACATAATTCTATTAAGTCCCTTCTCTCATGTGACTCCATGAAGTCCTTAAAACGCAAACTATGGCAACAAGTTAGAAAATAAATTAGTTTTAACTGATTACAGTACTCTTCTCCCAGCATCTTAGAAACACTATCTTTCAGGGCCGGGGATTTAGCTTAGTGGTTCCGGCACCTGTCTTGCAGCACAAGGGTCAGGGTTTGATCCCCGTTAACCACATAACAATACTGGGCGTGGAGACTCAGCATCCAGTACCACATACCACAGTGCTGGGCATGGTGGCTCATGCCTGTAATCCCAACACTCAGGAGGCAGAGGCAGGAGGACTGCTGTGATGTGAGTTTGAGGCTGAGCTCAGGGCCAGCCTGAACTACAAAACAAGACCCTGTCTCAAAAACCTAAAAAAAAAAAAGAAATACTATCTTTCAGACAATTACATTAATGTAGTCTGTATTTCATTATGCTGTTGATTAAAAATTCATTAAGTTAGTTTTTAGACATTAAATTTGGTAATACTACAGTGTGGCTTAAGATTGAGATTTGTAAATTAAAGCTAAAAGGGAGCAAGACACAGGGGTGCATGCCTGTCATGCACTCAGGAAGCTGAAGCAGGATGATCACATGTTTGCGTCTTACCTGCCCAGTTTAGCAAAGTCCTGCCTCAAAATTAAACAAACAAACAAACAAACAATAGGAAATAAGTAAAAAGGAGAATTGCCTTTGTTTTTAAACATAAATAGTTTTTTATTCTTTCCAAGGGCAGATAGCAATTACAGTTTGAATCAAGGACCTCATGCATATTAGCTAAGCACTCTGCCACTATGCTACAAACCCAGTCCTTTTGCCCTTCTTAAAAGTGTAATGTGGCTGTACAAAACCTTCAGATTGTTAATTAAAGTGAACTTTCATGGATATTTAAAGACTATATAATAGTCCATGGAGATTAAATAAAAATTATATAAAAATGATAGACATACTTATTTTAAAGGATGTTAGTCATTGAATGTTCACTGACAAAGAATGAGTCAAGTAATCTTAATTATGATTCTTCAGAAACTTGCACATATTTGTAAACAAACTGTGCTGGAGGAACGGTTGTCATTCTAAAAGTAATTACAGTGAAATAAACCTAGGAATAGCAGCCATATCTCTTGGTTTAATGTCTTAAAAATATGACAGACCATTTAATAGTGCATATTTTCCAGTTTAGCATTACTACAGCTAAAGAACTATATGACAAAATTTTGACTGGAATAAAGATTTAAGATTTTTCAAATTCTGTTTTAAACAGATAAAAATAATAAAATCACAGATTCACACTGAATATCTTACTGAAATGCAATATCTAGGGTCTCACGAGGTTAGCATAAATTTAACAAAATATACTTTCTACATCTATGGTGGTAAAATTAATGTTCTAAATAATTAAAGAGTAACTACAACATTCAGAATCATTGCAAAGACTCTAGTTCAGAAATTAATACAGTTTTAAAAGCAATATGAAAACAGAGCTCTGGAAATGCACAAAATAGATAGGAATATTATTCAAAAGTTTCTTGTTGCTCAAGCAGTCTAGTACCCCAACTTTTCCATAAAGGCTGTTTTCCATTTTTTACTTTAAAAATAACTTCAATTAATATGGTGTTCTTTGAAAAAAGCCATGGTTAGGAAATACACCTAAGTTATCCAAAGTTAAGCATAAAGAAAATCAAGTTTAATATAAAAATATGAGGTTATGGTTTAGAGATGCAATGTCTTCTCACAGCACCATGTGTTCAGAGGTGGGACTTTGATAAAGTGACTGGACCATGGAAGTGCTACAGCTCACCGTACGTGGGGGGAGGGTCTGGTGGGCAGAGGCTGGTCACTAAGGCCTGTCCTAGAATGGTGCATCTTCCTCCGCAGCTCTGCTGCTCTGTTCTTTTCTTCCTGGCTGCTATGACAGGAGCAGCTTTCCTCCACCATGCGCTTCTAATCTACTCTGCTTGCCAACCTTGGACAGAGACTTCTGAACATGGGAGCCAAAATAATCCCCACCTGCTTTAAATTATGGGGATCTGTCCCATCTTGTGTCCCAGCAACAAGAAAGTGACTAAGTTACATGGGAAACTGGCATCCATTTTAAATTACCCCAACCATAGAAGAAAAGCACTTGCTTACATTTATGAATCTCTTCGCACCCATAAAATAATACAAGTTTTTACACAATTTTCTGATAAATTCTATAAATGCTAATTTAAATAGAACTTCTAGAATTGATTAAAATATAAATCTTTATGGCAAGAAAGAGGGTTTTTTTTTTTTAGGTTTTTTTTTTGGAGACAGGGTCTCGCTTTGTGGTTCAGGCTGGCCCTGAGCTCAGCCTCAAACTCACATCACAATCCTCCTGCCTCTGCCTCCCGAGTGCAGGGATTACAGGTGTGAGCCACCACACCCGGCACTGTGGTATGTGGTACTGGTTGCTGCTGGGTGTGGGTCTCCACACCCAGTATTGTTATGTGGTTACCGGGGAATCGAACCCGGGTCCTTGCGCTTGCGAGACAGGCACCGGAACCACTGAGCTAACTCCCCGGCCCAAGAGGGGTTTTTTTTAGGTATTTGCATTTTCATGTTTTGAAAAATCAGGAATTTGAGAACAATAATTTGCTTCTCCATAACAACAACAACAACAAAAAACAATAAAGATGCTAAAAATTAGTGCATATAAATTCAACATCCTTTTTGGCCTATTTTCATAATCCTTTTAATTATCTACTACTGAATGTCTTACCAAAATGCAATGTATAGGGTCTCGTGAGGTTAGCATAAATTTAACAAAATATACTATCTACATCTATATTGGTAGAATTAACGTTCTAAATAATTAAAGAGTAACTACAACATTCAGAATCATTAAAAAGACTCTCTAGTTCAGAAAATTAATACCCTTCAGTGCAGTATGCTAGACAAGATGAGAAAATACCTGTGACAGCAGTAACTGTAATTCTCCTACCACCTATACTCTGCAACTCCTCTTGAGAACATTTTATTTTATTCTTTGTTCTCCGTATTTAAATGGTGCACATTATCCAGATTTTCCACTGTAACTTCCTTTAGTAAAGAAGTTTTACAATTAGTCACAAGAAGAGTCCAAAATAAATATTTAAATATTCTACATGCTAAAATTATACTGTACTTCCATATTATTTCATAGTGCATATGGAGAATCTTCTTCACTCAACAGTTAACTGGTATTAACTTCCCATTTATAAACACGATCCCACTTATTTTATGGAGCTACTTATCATCTAAACTTTCTGTATAGAGCATAATTATGTGATCTTGTTTCAAGTAGTGTAGTTTGAACTAAGCTCAAACTACAATATATATAGTGCTTAGCACAACTGAACTCACAGAGCCAAATTTTTAACTTTTTGAGTCTAAATAAAACAAAATGAAACAAAATTTAAGTTTTCCTTATTGCAATTCAGGAGAAAAATTTTAAGTATTTTTGTTCAAGATTTATATGAATACAAATTTAGATTTTAGAATTTCTAGTAAAGAAGGATTCTCACTCCATTATGAGGCACTTTAGTATCAAATACAATAAAGACCATGATTCAATCAGGAGACTACCTGATATCTTCAAAATGAGATGCTATTTTTCTTCATTAGACCCTTATAGTACATACACCCTCTTATTCGTGTCACAGGTCTGCATCACACCATCAACTGAAACTGCGTAACACTTCTTCGAAACTATAAATACTGAAGATGAATTTGATATGAATTTTTATATGTGAATATATATGTGAATATAAAGGCTGTGACAAAGTAATAAATTCATGAAAAGTGATAATATTAAAGAAAGAAAAGAATGGGAAACTGTAGATTCTAGTATGCAAAAGGAGAGGATTACTATTAACTCTTCTATTCAGGTGTGGAGGACTTCATTTCTATAAAAACCTATATACAGGGGAGAGTAACCTCTTCTATGGGATATTGTCTGTTTATAGCATTGCACACATCAAGCTAACTGTTCAAAGGTACATGCAATTCCCAGATTAAAAAAAAAGAAAAAAAAGAAAAGTAGCAAGGAGAAAATTCCCATTTCAAATAATGGAGTATTCCATTCATATCAAAATGTATCATTTATATTTTATGGCATGATTTTGTTTCTGGGGGGAAGGCAAAAAGTACATGATGTTCATATGTTTGCTAACAGATTTTTCTGAAATCACTGCCAGAAATGAACTGATTTTCTTACCTGCTTTTTCATGCTTTGAATTGAAGACGTCTACCTCATTATAAACCTTGCTGGTTCCCTAGACTTTCTGTAGACTGCCTCTGCTGTGATTACTGGTCAAAACCTTTAATTACAGTATATAGTTTGTGCAGCTGCCTGGAAATGGGTCTCAGGGTCAGTGGCTCTTCCAGTTCCCCTCTTTCCATTCTTCTGGAGCAGTACTGCTGAACTGAAGGCATTGTTCCAGCTTTCTGGTGAGCTCTGGCTGTTGCACATTATGAATAGTGCTGCAATCACTCTAGCAATTGGTTCTTCAACTGCCTTTAGGTTGTCAATTGTAATTCATTGGCTCCAGGCACCTTTTTCTTTTTTCATTCTCTTGAGGTCTTTTATTACTTAATTTGCAATAATATTAGGGAATGTCTTCTTCAGATGTGTCAGTAGTGCCTCACTGATTGTGAGGCTAGGGGTACATCTGACCTTCATACATGTGCCTGTTAAAACGTTTCAGTATTTCCTTCATCTCTATGACTTCTGATGTCAATCTCTGCAGTTATCTTGTAAGGAATTTTGCTTAATCCTTAAATCTTCTCTCTAAAGAATAATCTAAAGAATTCTTCTTAAAAATTCTTATTAGCATTACTTTTTATAAGTTGTGATTTTCTAAAATGCTTCAAAGTAGAATTTTCCACTTTAATAAGAATTGTTTCCATATTTCCTCTCATGATTATGCTCTATTCTCTTTTGTAATACATGAAAATTATAATTTGGAGCTCTATACAGCTCAAAACTAAGAGATAAAGTTCTCTTAATAGAAATTAGTCCACACATTGTCAGAACCTTTTACTAAGATAAATATATATATACATATATATATTTAATAAGATATACATATATATAATGCATGTCTAAAACTTCTACTTTAAACAAAAAGATTTATAGACATCTATTTAGAAGTTATATTAAAAAATGTTTGAAGTACTCAAAACAATTTCCAATTCTACTTACATAATCAAAATAAATTTTATTTTTAGGAAAAAGAATAAAAACATATTTCCTGGTCTACTGGAGAAAAAATTCTTTAGTGTATTATTTCCCAAACCTTTACTTCTAGAAAAAATTCTAGCAGATTAACACCTCTCATTAGGCTCAGCCATTCCAAAGCAGCCAAGGATTTTAAAACAGACACTATGTAATAATAATAATGATAATAATTATCATAATGATAATAACTAACGCTTATTGTGCTTTTTATCTTCAAAGCACTTCTGACATTAACTAAATGTCTATTTTTAAATTCATTTAACTTGACAAATGTTTCATTAACTTTGTAAGCTATGGAATATATGAATTTTATTTTGGAAATTAAAAAAAAAAGAGAAGAAGTGAGGGCCAAAATAAAACAATGCGACTGTTAACATCCTCAAAATCATTCACTGCCTTTACTTAATATTAAGGACGTATTCATTTTTTTGTATCAAAAAGATACAAAGTGTAATATTCATCGCTATAACCATTCAAATCCTACTGTTTTATAAGGACTAGAAAGAAGCCAAGCAATATTGCTTAACAAAATTAGCCTCTAACTTAATAGATATCACTTTTATGAAATATAAAATATGTATAGAAAAAATGTGAGAATATTTAGAAATTTATCTACATTTCACTATTATTACAAAAGCTTTTATTAAAGGCCAAATATTTTTATTAATTGAATCAATACCCTAAAGTCTTCTCAACTATGTTTCCATACAGTTTCATTATGTATCAAATACTGTAAGAAAAATATGAATAGTAAAGACAATTTGCAATGGTAGCAAATGAAATAGGCATTATTAAAAATGTGTTGAAAGAATACTATTTGGTCAAGATGACCTATCACTTTCTATGAGGAATTTTTGGAAGGAAACAGTGACTAGGGAGTATACTATTAAACAAGGTCTCTATAGGAAAACACTAATGCAAGCACATAAAAATATGTATTAAAATTATAACAATAGATTAAAGTCTTTACAAACTATTAGCATGATCAAGTGGTAGGATTCATGGGACACACAGTTCCTGATTAAAATTCAGAGACCAGGTTTGCTGCAGGGCAAAAATGAAAATTTTGACATTCAAAATAGGTGAATTAGATTGAGTCAAATGAGAGTTCAGAAATCCGGACAAAGCCTACAGCTTTAGTACAGTAGGACAGCATATATAATAACATCCAGAGGTACTCATCATTTTAAACAGCACATATTCAGCAGAGGACAAAAAACCAAAAACATGCCGTAATTTCTACCCTTCAAAGACTTGCAAGCATAAGAAGTAAACAGAAAAGGTAACAGACAATCAAGAGCCCGATGTGGTGTGAATGTCTACACTGTAAGTTCAGGGCTAACCTGGGTTATATAGAGAGCCTCTATCTCAAAAATGCCCCCAAATTGGCAATCAACTTCAATAATTATGATTTTAATAAGTCCTGCATGCCAAGAGAAATCAGAAAGGGGTATCTAAATTAGCCATGGGCTTTCAGGAATATTTCCTTATGAGACAGAATTTGAGATGGTTTTTCTAGAGAAAAAGGAATAGTAAGTAGCAGATATGTGTAAGAAAAAGGAATCCAATTAGGAACAATACTGGCATATAAATATGTTGTCTCATTTGATTGCAGGAGAAATTAAAAATAGTGTTAACAGGGGTATCATTGAAAACATATGAGAAGTGTGTTTGATCTGTGTTGAGAACAAACAAAAAAAAGGTCAGTCTTAAGATGAAACCTATTAGAATCTGCAGAGAAGCTGTGCAAAGACAGAAGAGAACAGGATAAGGAAGTATCTGTATATGGAAAATAAGTAGGAGTCAAACTTGATGAAGGGTAAAAAATTTTCAAGTTTTCATGAAATGATGATAGTTTATAATAAAAAATGGAAGAGTGAGGGTTCTGCAAGAAATTACAATGAATATTTTTGGACATATTTTCAAGTATATTTATTTCCCATTTAAATAATTTTCTGGATAAAACTGACCTTCCTTATATTACACATTTGCTAATCAGAATGCTATTAGCTTTCAGTGAGTATGACTCATACTTGTCATGTCACCTAGCAAGAAACACAGAAACACAAGAGAAGAATAGTGAGGTCAAGTTGGACAGATGTAGGAACAAGGAAGTCAAATAAATGCATGATTTTTCTGAAGGAATGCATATGAAGGTGGAATGAATGTACAATAAATAAAATATTCTGGCCAGTTTAGTACTCTCAGCCTAAAAGCTGCTTTTCAGTCCCATAGCACTGAAGACTGAACTCAGGACTGTGCACATAGCGCTCCTGAGCTACATCCCCAGCCCTTCAAAATTACTCTTCAAAATACATTTATAATGACATTTTTGCAACTAATGAAAGATAGCTGAATTTAGCTTTCCTTATATATTATAAACATTTTAAAGAGATAACTAAGTCACATTCAGTGGAAAATTGACTTCCAAACCCTCTCATAGTTCCTCAGGATTTAATTGTAACAGCATGGAGTACATCTGTAAGGAATGGACAACAAATAATTTGTATCTCTTATATCATTTTAGAATAACTATACATCCCATAAGGGAGTTTTGAAACTGCTCACACCATAAGTATGTTCACTGCTGTATGTGAAATAAAATCAGCACTCAGAAATGCTGCCAAGAGACAGGTCAAGATACTTGGAAACTCTTAGAAATCTAAAGTATATGATACTTCCCAATGATTATTTTATAAACACATTTCTCTGTATATATATAAAAAGTAGCATTAAGTCAAGCTAAATATTTTATGTGATTTTACCAGTCCTTTCCATTTTCTAATAAAAGATATGTCATGTAAAATCCAAGGAAGTATTTGTTACTTCATAGAGCTATTAAAAAAAAAAAAAAAACTGATCATCAAGCATTCTAAGTATAAAATAAAAAATTTAAACTGAAGTCTTGTTATTTGATGACAAGTACTGAAGAAATGGAAAAAAGTACACAACATGGAAGCAATTTATAAATAAGAATTATAATTAAATGTGATAAATACCATTAAAACCTACTAACACTCTCTTCCAGAAGATATCCTCAGCCTAAAAAATGAAATCTAAAATGGTTCCTGACATAGCAAATGCATTGCTCAAAAACTCTATGTACTCTTAACCAAGACTAAGTAGAATCTTAGTAATGTTTACATCACTATAAAAGTATTTTCAAATACTCTTCTCACATTTATATTCTATCTAAATACAACATTCAGTTCTATGTACATCATAACAAACTAATTATAATGTTAAAATTTAGAAATAGCCTAATCACCAATATTACATGCTAATTTTGATTCCATAATTTAGAAACTAGATTTTACTGTACTAAACTGGTAAGTTTTCAGCCAACAGTCATGAGACCTTAAAATTTTACTTCAAAAATCTGTTTCAGTTTTTGTATTTCTCAATTAATATTTGCCTGCATATTAAGTGTTCTGTAATATACTACATGTGTCCCTGAACAAGTTAAAAAAAATTTGGATTAAGGATGGAGAAACATCAAATTAGATGAGACTGCTAAAAATATGGCCTCTTTCTTTAACACCAACAAAATGTGTCACTTTATAAGATACGGAAATACTCAATAAAACAAAAATATGACTTTATATAGCCAAGATGTCAAAAAAACACCATCACCAACTATGTAAGGGAAAATAGGATTGTATTTATAGCATTTATTGGCTACTATATCAACCTCTCATAAAATCTTCCTGACCTATGAAATAACTTCAGAGCTTAAGTATGTTCTCCTGTGGGAGTTGTAAAATAAATTAGATGCAATTACAATTCAATATAAATAAAAAGCCAACCTATTTACCCTTAAGATTTCTCATTTTATAGCTTTATCTTTTAAATTATATCAGATTTTCCCCAAATGGATAAGTGGACCACTTGGCATAATTATAGGTTTTTCTGGTATACTTTCTATAGAGAAAAATAGTTGATACAAGTGAATTCTGGCAAACTGTTACACCTCCCCAAAGTGAATACTACAAGCAAGTGTTTTAAGAACTGCTCGGCTTTTCGACAGCATATAAATGGTGTTCTTTTCCCCAATTTTGCTATTTTAAAGTTGACTTATTCAAAAAAGAAAAAGCCACATGATTCTACTACAATTCTCAAGACACAAAATCTGAAAGAAAATATGCTATGAACAAGATTCCAATTGCTTCTCAAAGGGCAACAAAATAATTGGGCATGCTGCCTTCTGACTGTGGGTAAATTTTAAGCCCTGTCTTTCTCTCCTAACTCAGCTGCATTCATATTAGGGCAAGGGGCTAAAAATTTAACTTCATGGTGATTTTTATTTTTTCTGGAATTCTTGTGATAATTTTTTCTCCTCTAGGCTTCACTGGCTTCAATCTACTTCTAAAGTCAGTAATACTATCATCTTTATTAAACACATGAACTCTTAAAGTTTAACTTCAGTGACAGAATAAATAATGACCAGTTTTCTGCATAAAGCATAAAATGTAATAATTTTTATTTGGGGGAGAACAATCAATAATCCTTCATGGCTTATTGTCCTTTTTCTTAACTGTACCAAAAAGTTGGCCAGTGCTTTTTAGTAAGCTAATTGTACTGCCTTTGATTCTTAAAGAATAGGATTTTGCCTAAAATTCACAAGCATTTTCCACAGTAAAATGCCATCCTTTCAACATTTGGAAATTCCACACATTGTACACAAAGCCACAGATGTAGTACCCTTATGAACAAAATAATTTTAAAAGAGTATGTTTAAACATATATCAAGTAACACGAGACTTTATATGTGTTTAAATCTTCTACTCAAGCCTGCTCACAAACTGTTTGAGGTTATTACTTACATAACACCCAAGATTCAGATCCACAACTCCATTTCATGCTAACAAAGTATTGATTTAATTCTTAAAACATTCCCGAGAATATTTCAACAAGGAATTATAATACACTACACACAGAAATCTCTTTGTCATTAAGAAATGGGAAAGATAGGAAGTTCCCCTTTCCTTCTGGGGCAACTCCAAAGTAAATGTGATGAATTTATTATGCTTCCATTACCTTTAAGGTCTATAAAGGAATTTGTCCATCTGTCTCAATAAGGCACACAAATGGTTAACATGAACCTGTAAATGTTTAACCATAGTAAAATGCTTTACTTAAACTACTTTTGAAAATTCCATTATGAGGAAAATGTTACAGGAAAATTAATTTTAAAATATAAGTGAAAAGCAAAATGAGTCTCATATGCTCTAATATTTATGTTTATAATTATTTTTAAATCACACCTATGATCAATCTACATTTAAAGCCATCTGTCTTAATAAAATATTAATGAAAAAAAATGAGGGGTTAATTTGCTTTTTTCCTAGGACAGACAGGCAGCTAACCTATACAAGGAATAATCAAAAGTAATTTACTGTCAAAAGCTTCCTTCATGTAATGCCCAGTCTTTACTTCCTACAGAGGATTCTATGAATCATACGTTGGGTTTAAATAAAACATTTGTCTCAATTGTATCATGTCTAATGAAAACCGTTTCTTTAAAATAAAAAATAAATTTATTATCAGATATTACATGGAACTTGCAAAAAAGGGATTTGAAGTTATAGTGTATCATATCTGTCTCATGTCAGACTAGTATGACTTTTTTTACATATACACATATTGCCTGTCCTTATTCTGTAATATATATGATAGTAGCCATTTTCCAAGGCTACTATCAGAATAATAATATTTTCAGCAAAGCATGTTAGATCATAAACTAATGTTACACATACAACAATCCATCATTGCATACTACTATATCCATTTTACAGATAGAAAATCTAACAGTGAAATACTAACAGATTTACCTATGCTCTTCAAAACAAAGGGCTGCAGTTAGAGGCTCAAAATCTGCACAAAAATGATTCTCTAAATAATTTTTTCTACCATTTGTTGCTTTAATTACTTTTTGATTCCTAAAAATGAGGTATTTTTATAAAATCCATAAAGAAAAACATATTATTGATGCTGAATTAGGTATCTAAGACAACCAAGGGCTCTAATAGTGAACCACTGACTATTTAAATTATTTCTCTAAAACAAAGAAAAACTATCTATACATGTCCTTTTTTTGCTTTGTATTATAAATGTCAAAATAAATTACCCAAATTAATTCTGCTCATTTACAATAATATTCATTATTGTATTTTGTAAGTGAGAAGTCAAGCAAAAGAAGAAAGCTACTTTCCTTGGGTCACACACTAACTGTGTGGAAGGTCTGGAGTTAAAACAGGTATAGTTTGGGTCCTCATCTATTTTTCAAAATAAATGCCACCAATTCCAAGGCCTTTTGAGGAAACAATTTTCAGAAGAAGTGAAAGAATATATACTCAAAGCTACAGGTGTAAAGAGATATAACAAGCATTTTCATTTCACTATATTAGATTATAGTTCAATATTATTTAAGTTTTAATAACTCCTCATATCTTAGTATCTTAGTACCATGAATTAGAAGCTTGGCTGAATGAACCACTATTTGTCCAGAATTATTGGCTTTTATAGGAGAGATATCTCCACAAAACTAAATTAAAATGAAGAATTAAAGAGTAGATCCATATCAAAATATGTTGAGTGACTGGAAATTGTTAAGATACCAGTTTTCAGCCTGGCTGATAGAACCTATTGCTCCTAGTCAATTGCAAGTGTTTCAGAGGGACAAGAATACAACCTCTGACAACAAGTGGGAATATGCACAATGCATCTAAAAAGCTGGATGAGAAAAATGAATTAAGTTGGTGGAACCAAAACAATTAAATAGGCCCTTCAAAACAGACGAAAATAATATCTAGGTAATACCTTCTAGCTTTTGATAGACAGTTTAAAATGTTTATATAATATTCTTCAAGTAGGATTAGGTATGTAAACTCTTATTGCTAACATAGACTTCTTAAGAGAATCATGGTTTCAAGATCAAAATAGCATAACTGTACACCTCTAAATATATGCATCTTTCCAAAACCCAGTATAGTTCAGTAGTCCAACAACAAACAAGGTAAACAAAAACCTACCACATTAAATCAGAGACATACCTCTTGCACTGAGCGTGCTGCTGGCTTGTCTTGATGATTGGCCAGTATTAAAAAGGGCAAAGTGCATAACTGTGGGTGCTGAAGAGCTGAGTGCAGTTCATTTCTAGCTGTTTCTAAATCATCCTCTGAAGAAGCACTGTCTAATACGAATATTACCCCTTGAGATCCTTGGTAGTAGCGACTCCAATATTTCCGGATATTATCAGCTCCTGTTAAAAACAAAACAAATTTCACTTTTAGAGATGATTTTCAGAAAATGAAAAATGTTTCCAAAAGCAGTTACTGTTGCAAACACTTTCAAAATGTAGTATGAAAGTCTGTAAGATGGAGCAGAATTTGAACCTAGAAAAGCAACAGGCTATGAAGGGTGAGAACAGAGGCATTAGTGCCAACAGGCAGATAGGACCTTGAAGAAGAACACAAAACTTTATTTCATTCTTCATGACTTTTACATTAAAATATGTGAGAAAGAATCAAGGTAAGACTTCTTAGACTTAAAGTCAAAAGATTGTTTTCAGACTCTACTTGAGACTCCTAAATACACTGTACTTTCTCTGAATTGAGCATAGACCTAACTGAAAGAATAGTGTCACCAAGATGCTCACCACAGCTTCGCTCTGTGCCAATTTGAAGCATCCCCCCAAATTCAAGTGCTGGAAACTTAATCTCCAAATTGTATGTTCGTGGTATTTGGAAGAGGAGTGTTAAGGAAATAATTAGGGGTTAGATGAGATAATAAGGGTGGGGACCCCATGATTTATAAGAGGAAGAGAGATCCAAGCTGGCACGCTTGCTTTGCCTACACAGGATTCTTTCTACACATTAAGAAGAGCCTCAGCAGATCTAGATCTTCACTCTTGGACTTGCAAGGCTCCAGAACTGTGATACATGGTTTCTGTTTTCTTTAAAAATTACTCAGCCTGTGAAATTCTGTTATAGCAGCAGAAACTGAATTGAGAAAAATTGCGGGCTTTGCCTTGCTTAATTCCATCTACAAGACACAGATGTGCTATTTCTTATACACTGAGTATAAATTGAATACTGTCAAGAGAAACTAAAAGTGAAAGAAGTAAGACAGAGGAAAGAATCTTGGCAAAGATATGTTTTCAGAAACCTAGCTTCAGCTTGATTCAGTGAAAGACTCTGGAGCTTTGACGGAACCACATGATTTGTTCAGTCCAGAGGCATGGAGGCTACTGTTACCCTACCACCATCCCGGCATAATCACTGGCCATGAGTCACTCTGAGAGCAGGAGGGGGTTAGGGTCTGATCTCATAATCTTCTAGACATGTTTGGTTGAGACAATTACTGTGTGCCAAGAGCAGTTCTCGAGAGAAGGGTACAGGTGTGAGTCATTAGCAGCCAATACTCAGAGCAGCTGGGAGATGGATGCACCGGCCTAGCAAAGGAAATCTGGGTAAGATACCAACAACATCTGCCACAAGCTACATGCGGACACTATCCGTATGCTAAAGAACCATTCTTACACTTCAGAGATCAAAGTGGAAGCAGTCTTACTCAGTGACAACTATAACAACAAAAATACTGCATGCACATTTATCAGTATGCAAGTTTGCTATACATTTTACTAACAAAGTATATTTAGCACAAACTTTTCACATAAAAATATATGGAACATTCTTTATTATAAATTTCACAGAGCTAATGTGTCTGTCAATTTTGTATTCATAGACAACCAGGGGTTGCAACTGACCAACTAGTACAGTTCTGATATGACTAGTGATTGTTCCAAATGTTTATACATATGAACACATTTACCTATGGAAGGCTAATGAATAATGTACTCTCTTCTTATCAACAGGGAAACTAAGAGTTTATATACATCTGGCCTCCTGGGATGGCACTAAGGACTTCAGGGAGCTTCTTGGAAAATTTTGTCCCTCAAGAAAAAGAGATGCCTCCTTTCTCTTATAGCTTTTAGTCTTCAAGTGATAAGGTGATGCTTTGAAGAGTACGGTGATGCTGGGCTGGGGAGTTAGCTCAGTGGTTCCGGCACCTGTCTTGCAAGCGGAAGGACCCAGGTTCGATCCCCGGTAACCACATACTATACTGGGTGTGGAGACTCACACCCAGCAGCAACCAGTACCACATACTACAGTGCTGGGTGTGGTGGCTCACGCCTGTAATCCCAGCACTCGGGAGGCAGAGGCAGGAGAATTGCTGTGATGTGAGTTGGAGGCTGAGCTCAGGGCCGGCCTGAACCACAAAGCGAGACCCTGTCTCAAAAAACCTAGAAAAAAACAAAAGAGTACAGTGATGCTACTACCAACCTTGAAAGAGACATAGCTGTATACTGAAGAATATCCAACTTGGAAGACAGAATCTGGATCTTGAGAACAATGCAGTGTAACACAATGAACTACTCAAACTAAATATCTCTTGTTCAAATCAGTTTTAAAAGACTGTTTTGTAATTTGCAGTCAAGGAAATGCTAAGTTCCCTCCTGTTAAACTAAAAGGCTGTAACTTCCTTAATGGCTGCTCTTAGAAAAAATGAGGCTAACAACAGATATTCAGGAGTCAATAATAAAATGTAATAACTTTTTTATAACTTAAAATAACTGAAAGTTATTTCTATGGAAATTTTAATTTCTAGATGAGTGCAGTCTGATTGCAATGTTTGCAACAATGAAAATTTTCTCTCTCTTTGTTCTCCAATAGGATAGGCACTAGCCACATGCGGTTTCTAAGCACTTGAAATGTGGTTAGGGTAAAAGAGAAACTGAAATTTTTTTTATTTTAAGAGTCAAAATGTCACAGGTAACTAGGAGCTTTTTGTACTGGACAGTGTCACTCTACATATTTCAATAACTGCTAACATGAGTGACTACTAGAAACTATCATAACAAGAGCAATTACAAGGATATAATTCTGTTTCAGAAAGGAGGTACCTCGCCAGTATAGAAGGGTCCGCAGTCACCCTTATTCAGAGAGATGTCACTCCAGAGGGCAACTGCTAAAAGCCATAGGATAGCTGGGACTGCTCTCAGCAACCCACAACAGCAGAATCAGGATAAGAAGTCTAACCTTTTATATCTAAGAACTTAAAAGGAAATAAGAACAATTTCCATCTGGAAAACTTCATGGACTTGAAGATTCATTAACAGAGCCTATTTTGGAGAACTTGAGTTTATAAATGTGTCTTAATGAAGAGTGTAGGCTTAGAATGAAGATGTCCTCAGCAGTTTTACCCTAAGAAGTTGTTTCCCAGAGGGAGAAAACATCCCAACAGTAGAAGGCAAACAGAAGAGAGAGCAAAGTACTGACCCTCAAACTTTTCTCCTGTCTCCCATCTATCAAAATTTAGTCTATTTTAACTGGTGACCTCTTTTGATTCCCTTATCATCTATAAAACAGCCTCATTTAATCTTTTTTTATAAATTGAAATAGTAAGAATTGAAGAGAAACTAAGACATATACTCCTAAACAGAAACTTTTGTATATATTTCCTCACACATACACACACACAGAGTTAAAACACAGGAAAATAAATGAAGCTCTAAGAGAATGATACAAGTATAAAAATATAAAGACTGAAAGTCAGGTTCTCTACAAAAATTTATACATTTCTATTTGCTTTTCGAAGAGTCAAGAAAATACTTGCTGTAGCTTTTTTAAAAAGTTCTAGAAAATTGGGAAAATGAATTCTTTATGAAAGCAAATGTTTGGTCTGAAAGGAGAAGAAGAAGCTGAGCAATGAATAACCATTTGAAGACTGGTCTCCAGGAGGACAAGGAGATCATAATGAACATCCACGGAAATAAAAGGTGAAGACTGGCTAGTCATAATCTTCTACAATACTTATACTGCACATCACAACTTACTTACAAAGGTGCTTATAGGCATCATCCCTTTTCATGCTTTAGCCTTCATTTCCCCCACTTAACGAAGAAATTGGAGGAGAAGGAAAAAACATTTTGTTCCAAGTCCAGCTAATAAGAGGCAGATTCAGAAATCAAACTTTGGCCTATTTGATTTCTAAGACCATATTTTTCCACTGCAATACATGGGGCTGCCTTCCAGAGAATGTGCATGCAAAGCTCCAACGTAATGAGAATGGATAGAATGCTTTATATGGATAAGTATGCATGTTTATAAAATGTGCCCATAGGCTTAAAGAATGTTTAAGATTGATACTGTGGGAAACAAGGAAGAAGCATTCCAATTTGGGGTGAAGAGAATAACAGACAGAATAAGAAAGAAATGGGTTGGGTAAGTAGAAGGGCACAGTGAAGAGAATGAACATAACATGAAATCTAAGTTAGTGAAAAATAAACACCAGGTTTGAGGACAGAACATGGATGAGTTTGTAAACCAGGCAAAGTGAGCCAGATTCAGAAATCAATGAAGAATCACTGAGCCCTCAGTAATACTACTTAGCTTATTCTTTCTTGTCTTGCTGAAGGGCTCTATCTACTCTGCATTGCCTATTAGTACTCACACTGGACCACACCCTTTACCTATACCTGAGCTTCACCCAAGTTCAACCTAAAACACCTACAGAACTCAGATACCCTGTACACTTGTGAACATATGGTTAATTACATGACAGGATAAAGATTAGTTTACTAAGGTATGCATATATAGCAAGAAAATCCCCAGGACAAAATGTTAGGAAGGAGGAAGAACAAAGCTTCTTCCATAGGCTAAAAGGCAGTCAAACAAAGAGCCATACAAACAAACAGCTCCTGTCTTATATTTTTATTTCTCTGCTGAAAACATTATGGAAACACTAGTGGCACAGTGGGGAAATAAAACAGGCAGAGAAAACAGACAGAGGGGCTCAGTGAAGTGTAATCAAGTCACGACTTATGGTGTTTAGCCAGAGTTTAATCCTGTTGGAACATTAGAATACAACACACATTGAAGTGAGCAAGTCTGGTATTATCTACCTATCTCCTCTTTACATCTCTGTTAGTTTGATCACTGAAGACTTCGGAGGGCAAGATCTTTCAGTTTTAATAAACTAAGGCACCCAGGCAAAGTAGGCTCCAATCATCCAGGAAAAAAGCCTACAGGCAAAGTATCCAAGGTATAGACAGCTAGAAGGCATTCTGAGGTGCATAGAAATGGAGTTGGGGTAGGACTACAAGAGGGCCCCCTGGAGCTATCCAAAGAATAACATACTATGCTTCAATTTAGGACATTTTACCAGCTACTGGCTCAGGAACAGACAGTACAAAAATATAAACATTAGTATGTAGAAGTAAAGATCAAGACTTGGTTTACACAGCATTAATATACTTTAGAGCAAAAGAAAGCCAATGAGTTAGCTAACATTAAGCAGCAGCTCTCAAAATATGGTCTGTAAGTCCCTTTCAGAATGCCCAGGAGATCAAAACTATGTTTATAACAATTCTTAGACATTATTTGTGGTTTCTGCTGTTTTGACATGTTTTCTTGTGCTAAAGAAGCAATGATGAATAAAACTGCTAGACTTAGCACAAATGTAGGTGTGAGCACCAGGCCAATAGCTACAAAAGAGAGAGAAAAACTAGTTTCATCTAAAATACCCTTTAATCAACCAGTAAAAATTAATAGTTTTATTAAGTTAATTCTTATACATATCTTAAAGCACTTTGTGTGACTGAATGCAAAGAATGCAAAAAGCATTTTGCTACATAACAAAGTAGATAGATGTTTTAAGGATAAGCTTGTACAGCTGTTTGTTTAAAAATTAAACCAGTTCAGGGGCCGGGGAGTTAGCTCAGTGGTTCCAGCGCCTGTCTCACAAGCGCAAGGACCCGGGTTCGATTCCCCGGTAACCACATAACAATACTGGGTGTGGAGACCCACACCCAGCAGCAACCAGTACCACGTACCACAGTGCTGGGCGTGGTGGTTCACGCCTGTAATCCCAGCACTCGGGAGGCAGAGGCAGGAGGATTGTGATGTGAGTTTGAGGCTGAGCTCAAGGCCAGCCTGAACCACAAAGCAAGACCCTGTCTCAAAAAACCTAAAAAAAAAAAAAAATTAAACCAGTTCATTTTTTTTTCTTTCACAAAATTCCCTTTTTACATTGAATTTTTAAATTAGCATTCAAGATTATTCCAACTTGAGTATTTAACAGATATTTTCTTGAAAAAAAGGATATGTAAGACTGTAACTTAAAGAAAAACAATAGTATTCATTGTTAATGATAAACTTTGTTTTTAAGTAAAAATCTACCTTCGGAAACTCATTTCAGCCACTAGGGTCTCATATATTTTCATGTGATACTGGTAGTAGTACTAGCAATTATACTGCGGTGAGCAACACATAGGAGCTCTTCATAACTCAGTGACTTAGCATTTTTCAAATGATCAATGCACAATGCTATAAAATCAGGCATAGATAAAAATACACTCAAAATATAATACAGGCCAGTGGATATTAATTGTCTAAGAAAAAAATTCATTGATATAGTTTCAGAATCAACATTGCAACTGATATTCCAGAAAAAATCATTTCAGTGCACCTGGAGGCCATACTCATAAATGAACTATGCATATGTATAAATACTGACTGTTTCATTTCTCTAGTATGAGAAACTGAAGGTACAAAAGAGATTCAGAATATATGATGGGCACTGTGAAATAGGAAGAAAATGTTCAAATGGAAGGAAAGGGAGAAGTAAAGAAGGAAAAGAAAAAAATTGTTAGTAAAAAGGAAACAATGGAAATAAAGCTTATGTACTTTAGGGGGTGAGGGTTTGAATGGAGAACAGGTGAATGGGAAAAACTAAGAATCAAGATCCATCAGGTACAAGGATAAATTCTTAATGATGAATGTGATCATAATATACTCCCTAAATATGCCAATAGACTCAATAAAAAAGGGGAGTGGCTTGGGGATTTGAGCTCAGGGGTGCTGCCACCTGCCTTGTAAACTCAAGGTTGTGAGTTCGTACTGAAAAAAAAAAATTTTAAATTACCACTTGGTGACTTTCAGTATAGTATCCAAAGAAGGTAATTAACAGTTATCAAAAAAAAAAAAAGAAAGATAGAAAAAGAAAAAGAAAAAGAAAAAGCTATTAAAGTGTCTCCCTTTTTACCCTTATATAAATGTGAGATTGTATTTTTCTTTATACACTCAACCAAAATAATATATAGCAATACTTTAGCTATGCAACATGTAAGAATCCAGGCTTCTTCTATTACCAAATTAAGGACATTTGCTAATCTTCTATTCTTGTTTTAGAATTTACTAATTTTCATTAAAATGTTATTTATGTTAAGATGCAATTAGTTTATGATTCTTGTTTTTAAAGAGAGAATATTTTAAAAATAGATCAGTTTTCATCTCTACTACGGCAAAAATATAAATGACACAAATGCACATGAAGGCGCTCTCATTCATTTTTAAAAGATTAAGATCTTAAAAGATTAAGGAATCTAAGGGCACCAGAAGATTTTAGAACTGTAGATATTTTTTGTCATTAATATGCAAA
Organism: Petromus typicus; assembly: GCA_004026965.1. Taxonomy (NCBI): domain Eukaryota; kingdom Metazoa; phylum Chordata; class Mammalia; order Rodentia; family Petromuridae; genus Petromus; species Petromus typicus. Next base: position 13,913 of record PVIR01016520.1, on the reverse strand, counting down.
AAAGACATGTTAAAATCTAAAAATTAGGCCTAAAATTCAGATTTTTTTCCAAAATAAATTTAAAAAGTCTTACTTTGAAATATCTTTACTCTCACCCCATTTTATGTACAAAGATATGAGAGATGATGAGAGTACAATCTCAAAACTAGCAGGATCAAATAAAAATCATACTAATCTTGGTCTCAATATATTGGAATTCTAATCCAGTGTTAGTACACTTTAACTTCTCATATCCAGATAGATTACTGTTATGTGTATGGCACAGGAACATGAATTTAAAGAAATGTACCTCCAGAAGATTACAAAGCAAGTAGTCATAGAGTACCTTCTAAAAACAATGCTATAAACTCTAGTATAAGCTGATAGAACAATAACCTTCTCACTTTATCTTACTCAATACAAATTTAAATGTCTGTTACTCAAAACACAATTCTACATTACAATCTGCTATGTTAAGTATTATGAGTCCTATTTGAGGACTACACTGACATTGTGACACCTATCCCTCTTTTACATTCTCACTGTAGTTCACACTTTAATCACCTTCTATTTGGATAACCACAATAGCTTTCAACTGGTTTCTGCATATACACAGTTAGGTTATTAATACTTGTTTAGAAAATTGGCTTACATTATGTCACTAATATACTAATTCTTGTCCTTCAGAAACTAGCTCATATGGTATCATCACTCTGCTAAAAAAAAAATTGAATGACTATAACCTGAAATTCCCAAATTAACTGTTTCAGTGTTTATGTGATTCTCCATGCCTGGCTCAACTTTGGCATTCTTACTGTAGCTCTCCTACAGCTCTCCATGTACATGCAGTAAATTCAACTGCCTTCTATTTTAATTCAAGTCTTTATTGATACATTATGAATACACATTATCATCGCATTCAACATTGAGTTTCTACCAGAATATGACATGACTTGATTCTCATTTTTCCCCTTCCCCCATTCAACCTATAATCCTCACCCTCTATGTACATAAGCTTTGTCTCCTTTTTTTTAAATTACTGTCACATTCTTTTCCCCCTCCTTCTTTACCCCTATCTCCTCTTTCTTTTTAAATATTTTCTATTTCACAGTATCTACTATATATACTACATCTCATTCACATCTTCATTTTCTCATTTTCTTCATTTTCATACCAGAGAAAAGATGACATTTACACATCTGTGACCTATTTATTTCACTTATGAGGATGTCCTGAAAGTACATCCATTTGAGTATGAATCTTATCATTTTTATGGCAGAAAAATACTCCATTCTATAAAAGAATCACATCTTCTTTATCTAGTCTCCAGTTGGTGGACATTTTGGTTGTTTTCAAGATTTAGCAATCACAAACTGAGCTGCTATAAACATGGGTGCACATATGTATCTGGGATCTGAATCTTTTAATTCTTTTGTGTATGTACCTGGCAGAGCAATGGTTAAGTCAAATGGGACCTCCAATCCTAGCTTTTTGAGGAATCTCCACACTGATTTCCACAGAGGTTGTATGAATCTATACTCCCACCACCAGTGGAAAAGGGTTCCTTCTTAGCAGCCACGCCAACATTTGTTGCTGGTTAATTCTGAGATAGTGGCCATTCTTTGTGGAGTGTAATGAAATCTCAATGTTGTTTTCATCTGCATCTCTCAAATAACCAGTTATATTGAGTATTTCTTCATATATTTCTTAGCTGCTTACTTCTTCCTCTGAAAAGTATCTATTCATTTCAGATGCCCATTTTTGAACTGAGTCTTTAAATTTGGGTGGGATGATTTTTTTAAAACTCTTTATATATTCTAGATGGTAGCCTTTTGTCTAAGAAATAACTGGTAGATTTTTTTACCATATTGTTAGTTGCCTTTTTGCTCTGTTGGTGGTTTTCTTTGCTGTACAGAAGCTTTTTAATAATATAAGATCCCATTTGTTGATTTCTTCTGCCAATTTTCATGATATAGAGGCTTTGTTCAGGAAGTATTTCCCTAAACCACTGTCTTTATCTTCCTCAATAAAAATTTGAATGTCTGTTACTCAAAACACAATTCAGAATAGAGGTCTTTCATCTCCTTTGTTAGACTGATTCCTAGATATTTCATTTTTGGGGGTACTGTTGTGAAAGGGACTGACTTCCCAATTTCTATCTCAGTGGGGAAAAAAAAAAGTCAGGAAATCTCAGGGCTCTGCTGTTTGTGCATACAAAGGCTATTGATTTTTGAGCATTGACCTTATATCCACCTATGCTACTAAATTTGGTGATTAGGTCCAGCAGTTTTTTAGTTGAGTTTTTAGGATCCTCTAGAAAGAGTATCATGTCATCAGCAAATAATGACAATTTTAAGTTTTTCCTTTCCTATCTTTACTCCTTTTATTTCTTTCTCTTGCCTAATTGATGTGACCTAAGTGGTGAGAGTGGACATCCTTGTCTTATTCCTGATCTTAGTGTGAAAAGTTTCAGTTTTTGACCATTTAGTATGATGCTGGCTGTTGGTTTCTCACAGACAGCTTTTATTAGTTTGAGACAGAGTCCATCTATTCCAATTTTCTGTCCATGAATGGGTGTGTTATTTTGTCAAATGCTTTTTCTGCATCAATTGAGATGACCATATGGTTTTTGTCCTTGAGTCTGTTAATAAAGTGTATTACATTTATTGATTTACGTAGGTTGAACCATCCTTGCATCACTGGGATAACTCCAACTTAGTCAGGGTATATGATCTTTTTGATGACTCTCTATATTCTGTTTGCCAATATCTTATTGAGGATTTCTGCATCAATGTTCTTCAGGGAGACTGGCCTGCAGTTCTCTTTTTGATTGGATCTTTCTCTAGTTTTGCAATCAAGGTAATTAATGGTTGCTTCCAGAAATGAATTTGGGAGTGCTGCTTCCCTTTCAATTCCATTACAGAGTTTGAGAAGTAGTGGTGCTAACTCTTTTTTAAAAGTTTTGTGGAATTCAGCAGTAAAGTCATCAGGACAAGGGCTTTTCTTTGTTGGCAGGGTTTTTTTTTTATTACATATTCAATTTCATAGACTGATATTGGGGTGTTTAACATGTCTGTATCTTCTTCATACAACTTGGAAGTTCATATGTGTCTAGAAAGCTATCCCTTTCTTCTATATTTTTTTTTATTTTATTGAAGTACAAATTTTCAAAGTATGTGTTTATTATCCTCTGGACTTCCTCTGGGTCAGTGGTAATCTCCCCCTTTTCATCCTTAGTAGCATGGATGTGAGCCTTTTCCTTCCTTTGTTTGATATAGTTGGCTAAGAGTCTGTCAATTTTGTTTATCCTTTTGAAGAATCAACTTTTTAATTTGTTGATTTTTTTTGTATAGCTCTTAGTCTCCATTGTATTAATTTCTGCTCCAATCCTTACAATATCTTGCCTACTATGAGCTTTGAGGTTGTCTTGCTCCTCTTTCTGTGGTAAGGTTCAGCATTAGACTGTTTATTTGAGCTTGCTCTGTTTTCCTGATGTAGGCATTCACTGCTATGAATTTTCCTCACAGAACTACTTTCATTGTGTCCCATAAAATTCTGTATGTTGTACTGGGGTTATTGTTTAGTTGTAAGAACCGTTTAATTTCTTCTGTGACCTACTGGTTGGTCAGCAGAGTTTTGTTCATTTTCCATGTTTTGTGATGGTCCTGGACTTTCTTTAGCTATACAGCTCCAATTTCAAGGCAATGTGGTCTGACATTGTACAGGGGATAACTTTGATTCCTTTGCATAGTAAATAAACCTGTCCTCTGAACTACTACGTGGTCTGTTGTGGAGAATGGTCTGTGAGCAGTTGAGAAGAAGGTAAATTCTGACTTTATGGGGTGAAATAAGCATCTATTAAGTCCATTTGCTTAAGAATTTGGTTTAGCTCAAGTATTTCCTTATTGATTTTCTGTCCAGTCTATCTGTCTCTTTATGACAGTGGGGTATTGAGGTCCGCTACTAGTATTGTATTGGTGTTTACCTGATTTCCATTAATGTTTGTTTTATATAGTTGGGTTTATTCAAATTTGGTGCATAAATATTTAACATTGTTATTTCTTTCTCTTAAATTTTTCTCTGTACAAAAAGATAGTGTCCTTTTTTGTCTTAACCAGTTTTGGCTTGAAATCTATTTTGTTTGCAAATAAGATCACCACTCCTGCTTTTTTGCTGTTTCCTGTCACATAGACTAAAAGTAAAGGGATGGGAAACAATACTCCATGTGATAGGAAACAGCAACTGCTTTCTTGACTCCTGAAACAAACCGATGTTTTTCATCCTTATGCATTTTATTTTCTTATCTGTTCCTGCTTTATCATTTCTCCTTCTGGCCCATTCAAACTACATGACCTTCAAGGACCAGATCAAATGGCATCTACTCCACTAAAGCTCTCCTTCTATTCCAGCAGAAAAGAATTTCTCAGACATGTTTAGTCTATTTCTCTTGGTTCTGCTTATCTCTACTTTGCAGCAGTCATCTAAATGAATGTATTATATTCTTAAACAGAATGAGAAATCTGTCTGACTGTTTTGTGCATTTATGTGTCTGGTTCATGTCTTCATCTATACATATCTAATTCAAAGATTTATACACAATAAGAATCCAATAAAAAAAATTTTTTGAGACAGGGTCTCATTTTGTAGTTGAGACTGGCCCTAAACTTACTCTGTAGCCCAAGCTAGCTTCGAACTCACAGCAATCCTCCTGTCTCTGCCTCCTGAGGGGTAGGATTATAAGCATGAGCCACCATGCCTGGCATTGTGGTATGTGGTACCAGGGATTGAACTAGGGACCTTATGCCTGCCAAGCAAACATGAGAACCACAAAACTAAATCCCTGGCCCTGCATTAAATATTTTGTAGTGAATTAAACTTTTATGAAATATTTACTCAGATTTCTCAAATCAAGAATGTAGAATTTACATAACAAAATCTTCCACAATAGATAAATAACCTATATTTTTGGTTTATGGCAGCAGTTTGGGGTTGCAGACTTATTACAATACAATTTTATGCTTTTGGCACATAAAAATTTTGTAAATAATCTTTCATTCAACATCGGATATTAAGAATTTCTTAAGGTAGAGAAGGAAGATGACAACTTAGACCCCAGTACAATGTCACAGTCTTTCCTGAACATGATGTCATGACACCCGGAAACAAAAAATAAGTGGAGAAAAACTCTGGGAATAAAGAAAGAGCCAACAGGAAAACTAGAAATCAGTTAAGCAGGAGAATCTGAAGACAATGCAAAGAAAAGAAGGATGCAGGCTAGAATGCTAACCTTGGCTTCTAGGAAAGGGGACTGGTCTCTGTAAACACAAGGTAAGCCCAGGGTCAGCAAACCCAGGAAAAAAACAGTGCAATAGGCCAGCACATCATGCCTCATAAAACTACAAAAAGCAGTGTGGGGTTTTACTCTAAAAGTAACTCTTACCACATGGCAGGACAGAGTTAGAGAAGAAATCCATTATAGCACCTACCATATTTAAGAGTGATTAACCAGTAGCCATTGTGGGAAGGATGTAACTATCTGAGATCGAACTACTCAGAAATAAAGAGCCACATCAAAGTTTCTGGAGTGTACAAGGACTGTAGAGAAAATATAATGCTAATCTTTTCCAATCTCCTTAATAAAAATGAAAGGGAAGGAGCACTGCCAAATTCATTTCTAGAAACTCACAGTATCTCAATTTTAAAACCAGAGAAAGACTTAACTATAAAAGAAAATTACAGGATAGTCTCTGTAATAAACAGACATTAAAATCCTCAACAAACTACTGGCAAACAGACGTTACACATCATTTAAAAGATCACATATCATGGTCAAATAGGCTTCAAACCAGAGGTTCAAGGATAGTTTAACATACACAAATTAATACAGGTAAGACATCACATAAATGCAAAGACAAACACTGCATGGCCATTTCAATAGACATAGGTTTAGTTGACAAAATAATTTCATGATTAAAAAAAAAAAAAAACCCTGAAGAAAAGTGGTGTAGAAAGACTTCATCTCAATTTGATTAAAGACATTTATGACAAGTTTACTTCCAACATCATTTTAAATAAGAAAAAATTGAAAACTTTTTATATAAAATCAGGATGAAGAAAAGGTTATTCACTATCACCAGTTCTGCTCACTATAGTGCTTGAAACGTTAGTCAAAAGACTCAGAAAACAGAAAAAAAGAAATAAAAGAGAAAGGAAGAGGTCAAATTATCTTCAAAGATATGTGATCCTTTACACAGAAGACCCAAAATATTCCCCTACAAGACTCTCAGGATTATAAATTCAGCAATATAGAAAAACATTACAAAAAATCAGTAGTGTTCCTTTATACCATAATGAACCCACTACAAAGAAACAAAGACAACAATACTATTCATAATGGCTTCAAGAAAATTTAAATACTTAGAAATTAATCTAATAAAAGAAGTGAAAGACCTCTATACAAAAACTGGTTTTGTAATACTCTAAGAAAGATCAAAGACAATATCAAAAAAGAAAAAGATACCCTTTGCTCTTGGACAGAGACAGCCAATAGGTCAAAATGACTATAATACCAAAATGGATATATAAATTTAATGCAATCCCAGTGAAAACACCACGGGCATTTCTCCATGAACTAGAAAAAAACCAATCTCCTAAAGGGTCTAAATATTAGGAAGACAGAACTTTCAATAAACATTGCCCAGACAACAGGTCAGAAATAAAACCAAAAACATTAGCAATGACAAAAAAGTACAAAACAAAAAAAATTCAAAAACCCAGATACAAAGAAAGATCACCACCACCTGGGAACTAAGGGAAAAGGGAGACAGAGCAAACTGAAGCTTAATCACCAGGACTCTCTGAGCTGGTAGCACAAGAGGATCTAGTAAAACTGAAATCAGAAAAACTTTCTCAGATAATAATATAAATAATATCCATAGTGAAAGATATGATTAATAACACTAAAGAGGAGATCAGGAACATAATAAAATCTAAGTTCATGAAAGTAATGTAATCTGTTAAACAGCTTCAAACAGATTTCCAGATAAAAAACTCAAATGAAAATTTGGGAAATAGGATAAATGAATGTGAAAACTAAATGTCACACATAGAAGATAGGGTTGCAGCCAGGAAGGAAAGAAATAATTTATGGAAAATAGCAAGAGATCATGCAAACAAGACTAATATAAGACTGATGGAAACCAGTGATGAAATAGGAGATACTATAAAAGTTATAAGAAAAGAACTTGATAAATGGTGAGTGAGGCATATAGGACTCCAAATGGCTGTGATCTAAAGAATCAACACCTAGACATACAATAATCAACACTCCAGAAACCCAACAAAAGAATGAAACACTAAGGGCAGTTAGAGAAAAGAAACAGATCACATTCAAAGAAAAACTCATCTCAATCACAGCACAGTTTTCAAAGTAAACACTTAAACAGTCTACAGTGAAGAATTTCAAGCCCTAAAATAAAACAATCTCCAACCTAGATTGATATATCTTGCAAACTATTTTTCAAAATTGGCAGGTAAATAGAATACTTCCATGAGAAACACCAAAGAAACTTTATGAGTACCAAACCTGCACTCCAAAAAATTCTAAATAATATCCTTGAAAAAGACATTAAGTGTCACAATCCTGTAAGACCTCATAAAGGGAACTCATTGGGAAAGGAAAGAAACTGAGGGAAAAGGGGGAAAATCAAAAAATAAAACATCTAAGAACAGGAAAATATCATGACAGGGTTAAATTAGTACATGTCAGTAATAAGCATTAATGTCAAAATTAAAAGACATAGACCAAGCAGAGTGGATTAAGAAGGTCCAACAATATGCCGTGTACAAGAAACACACCTAATTTACTGAATGTAAAAGGATAGAGAATAATCACTGCACAAGATAAAACTGTGAAAAAGCAGGAATGGCTATCTTATTTGCAGACAAAGTAGATTTAAAACTAAAACTAATTAAGATAGACTAAATCTTATACAGGGAACAATTCAAAAGGAAGAGATGACATTCATAACTATGCACCAAATTCTAGGGCACCCAATTATATAAAACAAATATTAATGGAAGTGAAAGCCAGATAAACACTAATAAATACTAGTAGAGGACCTCAATATCCCACTGTCACAAGTAGACAGTTCAACTGGACAAAAAAAATCAATAATGAAATACTTGAACTGAACCAAACTTTCAAACAAATGGACTTAATAGATGTCTACAGAGTATTTCATTTCACAAAATCAGAATATACATGTTTCTCAGCTGTCCGTGGGTCATTCTTCAAAATAGACCACATGCTAGTTCATAGAACTTATTTAATTAAATGCAAGGGAACTGAAGTTATTCCCTGTATACTGTCAGACCACAGTGCCTTGAAGCTGGAAATCAATAGCAAAAGAAATTCCAAAAACCTTATAAACACAAGGAAATTAAACAACACTCTACTGTGCAACCAATGGTTAATAGAAGAAATTAAATAACTTCTACAATTAAAGGATAATGCCACTACAACATACAGGAATTTATGGGACACAATGAAAGCAGTTTTATGAAGGAGATTCATAGCAATGAAAGTCCACACTAGAAAAACAGAATGAGTTCAAATAAACAACCGAATCCTAAACCTCAAGCTACTAGAAAAATAAGAACAAGACAAACCTAAAGCTCCATACAAGGGAGGAAATAATAAGCATCAAACCAGAAATTAATGCAATGGGCACTAAGAGAACAATACAAAAAAATAAAAAAATCAAAGAGTTGGTTCTTTGAAAGAATAAACAAAACTGACAAAACTTTGGCCAACCAATAGAAAGGAAAGGGGTCAAATCAAGGCTATCAGAAATGAAAGGGGGGAAATCACCACAGACCCAGAAGAAATTCAGAGGATAAAAAACACCTACTTGTATTCAGAGGATAATAAACACCAACCTGTACTCCAAGAAGGTGGAAAACACAGAAGAAATGGATAGATTCCTAGACACATCAGAAGTTCGAAAGTTGTATGAAGAAGATATAATAATTCCAAACACCCCAATATCCATCTGCAAAATTGAAAATGTAATTAAAAACTTATCGAACAAGAAAAGCCTTAGCCCTGATTCCTTTATTACTGAATTCTACAAGACTTTTAGAGAAGACCTAATGCCACTACTTCTCAAACTTTAATGAAATCAAAAGGGAAACAATACTCTCAAATTTATTCCTGGAAGCAACCATTATTATTGTGATTCCAAAAGCAAAGATCTAACTAAAAAAGAGAACTACAGGCCTATTTCCTGATTTGAACATAGATGCAAATTCCTCAAAAAAATACTGGCAAACAGAATCCACAGAATCATCAAGGAGATCATACACCCTGACCAAGTTGGATTCATCCCAGAAATGCAAGGAAGTTCACCATATGTAAATCTATAAATGTAATACTCTATATTAACAGACAAAAAGGACAAAAACCATATGATCATCTCAATAAATGCATAAAAAGTGTTTGAGAAAATCTAACACCCATTCATGATTAAAACCTTATAGAAAATTGGAATAGATGATCGTTACCTCAACCTGATAAAAGCTATTTATGAGAAACCAACAGCCACCATCATGTGAAATGGCCAAAAACTGAAACCTTCCATGCTAAGATCAGGAACAAGACACTATCATCATTCCTGTTCAATATAGTTCTGGAAACATTGGCCAAAACAATTAGGCAAAAGAAAAAGAACTGAAGGAAATAAAGATAAGAAAGAAAAAGGTTAAACTGTCATTATTTGTCATGATGAAGTAAAAGCAGCAAAGAAACATATGAAGAAATGTTCATCATCACTAGTCATTTGAGAAATGCAAATGAAAAGAGTAACATTCCACCTCACTCCACAATAGCTGCTATCATGAAACTGACTAAAAACAACAAATGGTGATGGAGCTGTGGACAGAAAAGAACCCTTCTCCACTACTGATGGGAATGTAGACTGCTGCAATCACTGTGGAAATCAGCGTGGAGATTCCTCAATAAACCAGGACTAGAGGTCCCATTTGATCCTGTATATTCCTCTGCTAGGTATATACACTAAACAATTAAAAGAATCATATCTCATATGTACCCATTATTATAGCAGTAGTTTGTAATAGTTAAATCTTGGAAACAGCCCAAATGCCCATCAATTAAAAACTGGATAAAGATGTGTGATTTTTTTTATAAAATGGGATATTACTCTGCCATAAGGAATTATAAATGTGTCACTTATATTCAAATAGATATATCTTGAGAATGTACTTGTAAGTGAAATAAATAGGACAAATGTATAATACTTTATCATTTTTCTGGTAAGAGAAACTGAAGGTGTAAATGATTTCCAAAATGTATAATGGGTAATGTGAAATATGAAGAAAATGTTGAAAGGTAAAAGGAAAAGGGGAACATAGAAGAAAGTAAGGCAAGAAAAAAAAATTAATGGCAAAAGAAAAAAAAGGAAATAAGGCTTACGTATATAGCAGGTCGGAGACTGTAGGAAGGGTAGGGGAATTGGAAAAAATGAGAATCAGTATGTGTCACACACAGGTAGAAACCGTCAGTGTTGAATGTGTTTATAACGTATGCATAAAATGAACCAATAACATCCATTTTAAAGAAAGAAAACATCTATCAATACCAATACTGAAACGACTTTACATCTTCCATAATCAGAAAAATTGTGGTATTGCTATGAACTTCAAGAATCAAGTTTTAGGGCCGGAGAGTTAGCTCAGTGGTTCTGGCGCCTATCTTGCAAGCGCAAGGGCTGAGTTCGATCCCCTGTAACCACATAACAATACTGGGCGTGGAGACTCACGCCCAGCAGCAACCAGTACCACATACTGGGTGGCTCACGCCTGTCATCCCAGCACTTGGGAGGCAGAGGCAGGAGGATTGCTGTGATGTGAATTGGAGGCTGAGCTCAAAGCCAGCCTGAACCACAAAGTGAGACCCTGTCTCAAAAAAAAAAAAAAAAAAAAAAGAATCAAATTTTATTCAGTACACAGACAGCACAAATCTGTTTACAGTTATACATCTTTATTAATAATCAATTTATGAGAAGACTATACAAAAGTAAGCTGGATTGGGAGAATGAGCCATATTTTCTGTTTTCATTAAGTCAGGAACCACATTTTCTCCTCTTCAATATTTGTGATTTCACAGGGGTGCACAATGATCTGGGGTTTTATATCAGGAAGTTTCAAACAGGAAGAAAATAAAATCACCTCAATTGTTATTCCTTAATTTTAGTGTCAGACTACAATGACCTCAATCATCTACTTGAAATTAAGTTTGTGTAATTTTCCCCTGAATATGAGTTGGACCAGTGCCTTGTTTCTTTCAAATAGAAGGTCACTTCCATGACACTAAATTACAAAAGATTATAATTTCAGTCTTGATCTTTGAATCTTTCTATTGTTTTCTTTGTTTCCAAACTTTCATGCAACAAATGGCCACGTTGGAGAGAAACACATATGGCGAGGAACTGAAGGCATACTCTGGCCCATGAATAGCTAGGAGCTGAGGCTCTTTTCCAACAACACTCAAGAACTAATATTTGCCAGTGAAAAAGACTTCGATGGAGATTCTGTTATGTATGATCAGCATTATATGGTATGAATATAACATTCTGTTTATTCATGTGCTGTTGGGCAGACAGATTCTTTCTACATTTGGTTATTATTAATACAGCTGCTATGAATATTGGTGTTTTATATGGGCACCTCTTTTCAATTCATTTCAGTTTATTATCTAAGAGCGAAATTGCGAGGTCACTGGTAACTGCATACTGGGCAATGAGGGTTTGCTGGATGTCTTGTATTGTGCTGCGCCGCACTCCGGAGATGAGGAAGGGGACATAAATGGCCTCTGCTCTCAGAGTGCACAGAACTACGACGAAGAATTACTTCTACTGATAATCCCTAAAATCTGTTCATCCATTCTTTCTTCTCTCTACCTATCCTGCTTAGGAATATCTTCATTTTCTTTGTTTCAATTACCTTTAATATCTTGAAAAAAGTTCATATGCCCTCATCTAATTTTTCTTGAGCATCAATAATCTTATTGCTTATTGTCTATATAATCTCTCATATCTTATATACATTTGTACAAGTCAAAACAGAAGATACAAAGATTGCCTTAGTTATTTTTCTCATTGCTGAGACAAAATACCCAACACTCAAAGTTAGAGAGGAAGGGCACTATTTGGCTTATAGTTTATAATTGGCCAGTGTCAAGGCAGGGATGGCAAACAGGCATCACAGAGGAGAAATAGCTCACGGTGTCCACATGGTAGCAAAGGTAACTAGGGAACTTAACAGTGTCTTTCCATTCCCTTTATCCTATTCAGTCTACCCAGATTGGGGTGTTGCCAAACCAATCAGTTTCCTTTAATCCTAGTATCACACACTCTAGATTCACCGTCCTATGACCTCAAGAGCTTTAGGGACATGATCAGACCCAAACTACCACAGAGATAAAGAGAGGCCCTTCTAAATGTTCCTCAGTATGTTCCCAAATGAATGCATTCGTGACACCCATTTTCTTCCAACACAGGCTCCTGATGCCCTGTCAGAGATCTGACAGGCAAGACTCAAACTACGAATCTTAAAAGTCACTGCTGCTAAGAATCAGGCAATCATTTATCCGCCAACTTACCTTCTTCTCTAGCCTGGCATAACTGATGGTCTTGGACCCTGTGAGACTCCTTTATCTACTTTCCTCTGCTGCACACAAAGTTTGCTGCTAAAATTCCTATGCACATTTCAAATGTGAATCCAAATCCTACCACCTTTGAAAACTTATTTTTACAAAATTGTTTTCTCTATTCATCGTAACTCTAGAACAAATTGTGTATATTCCTCTGCATACAGACCTACACTCCTAACAATACAGCTCCTAACAATACAGTGGTCCTGGGCTACCAGATTTCAGAACTAAGCATTGGAGAGCAATTTGTGGTATTTTAGGCAATTTATAAAGTTCATAAGGAATATATGTATATGTAATCATTTAATATATATTTTATATATAAAGAAATGAAAAGAGTCATGTAATTTACCTTATTTCTCACCAGATCAACTAATAAATACGTGTTGACTGGCTTTTTATCAGATTTAACACAAGACATTACTGGAAAATTAACATACAGGACCCTGCTCATAAGCTCATAGTCCAGTAGGTCAACAAGTTGATAATTCATAACATTATCAATTAGGCTTCAACCCACTTCTGAATAATACAAGTATTACCTATAATAGCACAATTCATTCTTCTTAAAAGTTAAATTTCTATTTGGAGAGTTATAAATTTTATTACCATGGTCATTATTTTACATATATGATTATACATTTTACACATTTATATAATGCTCTGGCTATCCAGAACACAGCTAAAAACTAGAAGCCATTGAGTAGTCAAGAGAAATATTCCCAAATTAAAATACTCACAGGGATATGCTTAACACTCTACACAGTCTCTCAGGTCCACAAAGAAATCCTGCTAGGAAAATATGATCACCCTTAATTTCTTGGCACTCTACTCTGAGCAAATTAGAAGTAGTAAATCTATGTGTGGGAGACAGAGGAGGGAGAGAATCCACTGGAGAGAGGCATGTGACCGTACCAAAAGGAGATGGCTACCACAGAGATTAAGTCAAGAAATTAAGAAATTAAAAGAACAAGAGAGAATAGATCAATAACTATGAAAAAAAATAAGGCTAAAAACAGAAAGAAAAGATGTAGCAGTTCAGGTTTACAAAGCATAAAATAGCCCTCCTTCCCTCGTGACAGTGCTGCAAGGTTTCTGGTGTTCATCAAACAACAAATGAATTATACTCCTGATACTTTCACTTCTTATTACCAGATATTATATAATTTCATCAGTAAATATTTTGATTTTTCTTTAAAAGAAA
>PVIR01016519.1:17658-36578 GCA_004026965.1 Petromus typicus | reverse complement strand
TATATACCTAGCAGGGCAATGGCTGGGTCAAATGGGACCATCAATCCTAGCTTTTTGAGGATTCTCCAAACTGATCTCCACAGCGGTTGTACGAGTCTACAGTCCCACCAACAGTGGAGAAGGGTTCCTTCTTCTCCGCAGCCTCGCCAACATTTGCCGTTGGCTGATTCTGAAATGGCAGCCATTCTATGTGGAGTGAAATGAAATCTCAATGTTGTCTTCATCTGCATCTCTCGAATTGTCACTGATTTATTGAATATAACCTGAGAAAAAATAGTGAATTACTACAATCTTTTCTCAGCTGTAGGTAATAATTGCTAGCTGATAAAATTATGAGGCTTATAAGATTTAACTAACACATACAAAATGTCAGTCCAATAGTATTTAGCAGAAACTCAATATCTATTATTAACAATCACTTATGTCCCTTTGAATTAAAAATATTTAGCACAGGTTGTACTAGGCAACTGTATTTATATAATTATTTTTAATATATGGTCTTGCAGTCTTTTTATATTTCTAGGAAAAGAAATGGTAGTTTTTAGGAGCCATGTAAATATAATAGGTCATTTTTCCAGAGGAATATTGATGAGAGTGATTATAGGAATGATACATTAAACATGAACAACTTTAAATAATAACAGTGATTTGCCTTTCAGTGTTCAAGTACTTTCTTTCACATATCCACAATGCTTTGTTTTTGCATGACAGAAATTTATAACAAAAATTTTCCTTGAGATATTAATGGCTTTTCAGCCTTAGAATTGGAGACAATGATGAATAGTAGCAAAAGGATGTTGGGTGAGCACAATAATGTAAGAAGGATTAGATTCTGTGTTCAGTCTCAAAGCAGTCAAGGATATTTTCCTTTTCAAATTTTATGAATAATATCAAGGAAATAATCAAGAGAAAAAGACAAACAGAGAGAGGTCCAAGAACACCAACATAACTGTCTTGCTTCTTCAAGAGGCCTTCTGACACAGACTGCAGTATCAGCCTCCAGAACATGTACAGAGTCTCATAGTTATAAGTAGGTAACCTACTCAGACATCCTGTAGTCAATTAGACAGGGCTATCCCTAAAATCATCCACATGGGGAGATCCAACATAGAAGACAGTCAAGGAGAACTTCACTAAAGGTCAGTATTACCAAAGGAGAAAACTACCTCTCCCATATAGGATAAATGCCAGTGATTGATATTCTAAGTAGGCTTCAATCTCCCAGGTTGGACAGCCAGGGTCTTGACCCACCATTCCTAGAAAAAGATCCCTGACTCAAAATCCTTGTACTCTTTTTATGTTATTTCCTTTCTCATTGGATTCCTTTTCAATCACGGTTAATCTTATTGATTGAGCATAGTTTTGTACACTTTTTTGAATCTTATTGGTAGCATCCACTTTGAAACCACCATACCTTCTGGTTTTGCTCCATAAACACCCTTTGAGAAAAAATCCTGGGTCTCCAATTTTTGGAGCCCGCCCCCCCAACCCTCTTAGGCAGAAGCTTTCTTTCTCTATAAAGTTTTCCTATTCTCAACCTTCATTGTCCCTAAAATTCATTCTTTGATTTTAGAGAACAAGAACTCATGTTTAATACACTTAGCAGGTAGGGACTTAGGTTTGCTTCCCTGTATGACCATGATGGATTGAGAAACCATTTCTGAGAAAAAAAAAATATTATAATCCTGTATGCAGAGAGCCATGCTGCATAAATGCATATATTCCATGTGTTTGCCATCTAAGCTATGAGATTCCTCTTGCCAAAATCTTTCCCAAAATAAACACTTCTCCCAACAGAAAATATCACAAGCCGCCCCTACAGGGTATTTATCATTGGTATGTTTGTCAGTCTACTTGATTTATTTTCTTTCTAAAAACCAAACTCCAGTGAAGAGGCAGAATGTATGTCATGCTTGTTGCCTAATAACTTACTTCCTACTTTGATATTAGCCTAAAAACAGAATTCAGCAGATAGCAGTCCATTAAATGAATGAAGAGCCAAATGTGTGGCATATATGGAAGAACATGAGTTCGTAAGACTCTGGATGAATTGCGACCATTTGAGTGATGCATCCAGGACCAAAATACAGAGATAAATATGTCGCTAGAGCTAAAATATATAAGCTGGAAATGGGCTTACATCATAAGTGGAAATAGACAGAAAAGAAAAGCATATCTATCTGAACAGTAAATCAGGAGAACTGGAATGAGAAAGGTACAAAAAGACCAATGATGGAAAATGAATGAGAGGAGAGATGAAGATAGGCTTAAGAAACAATTCACACATTTTGGCAATGATAACTCTATTTTCTAAAAACAAGAACCATGATTAAGCCCATGAAAGCAAATAATGACTCTCTCAAGAAGAGAAGATTGTGCTTTTGAAACATGGCTTTTGACCCACGTATTATAGACATCAGTAACCAATAAAACAAGTTTGGGAGCTCAAAGCTGAATTTACATTGATATTTCCTTCTGCTCATTGATATTGTCTCCTTATTTGATGGTCATATTTCAGTATATATTTTCTTGCTTGATTTTAACTTCATATATATCACTTTACTCTTTTGAAAACAGGCTCATTTTGCTGGTCTTCATTTTCTATTTCTTTCAGAAATGGTGTTTGATATCGCCTAAAATGTACTATTTGTCTGGATATCTACACTAGAAATCAACCCATCTTACCTAACCTCCGCGACAGATTCCAGTCTATTTTATCTACCGGATGGTTTCTCTAAAAAATTGGATTTCTGAGCTCTTGTTGAAAAATCAGATGAGATGAGTCAAAATCAAGGTAGGTTTTATATCTCCTATTAAAATGACTCCTTTATAATTTTAAGTTAGTGGATCCACATAATACTTCTTCCCTGAGAAACTACAAGATTTTAGAGTACTGTTTCTACCTGTTATTCTAAATCTTTTTATCCTTTTTACCTTTTATTTTAAGAACAGGATTGTATGATGTTTTCTGGGTTTTCTTAATATAATCTCTAAGAACTCTATTTATCTGAATTAATTTTGATATTCTTGGTAACCAAGACAGGACATTAATTGAATAGATTCCTCAGAGACTGACACGATGTCAACTGTACAATGATTTTTTTTTTGTAATTCAATATTTCAGTTCATTGTACATAGCATCAAAACCTTAATATCAGAGTGAATGTAAAACATATTTTAAATTGTTACTTCATAAGAAAAGAGTATATGTCACTCCTCAAAGTATCTTGGGATATAAAGACTTATTCAACATATGTCTTATATTCATCTGTAAATAATGATTTCCTCTGATTAACTAAAATAGTGGCCTAGAAGTGATATATGTCTCATTAGTGAACATGTATTTTTATAACTATTATATACAATAAAGTTCTGAAAATAAATAAAGACACCTACCGATTATGGCAAAAACAATCAAAAGAATAACAACAATAAAAACAATACCCCCCATAAAACAGCAGTGTGAACCCTGGAGACTACCTGGAAAAATTTGCAAGCTCTAAATATATTTGAATGCATTTGATTGTTTAGTGAATCAGATCAATTACACAAATCCCCAAAGGAAACTTAGTGATAGAATGTTATTTCAAATACATTTTAGTCTATTTGATTGATTACATATGACCTAGTGAAAGCAGTTTGAATCTTAGAGTAAATCGAAAAGGAAAAGAAAATACAAGTACACAGAATACCAGGTATGAAATTATTGTTTTCACTTTAACAAAGGTTAATTTTTGAGAAATTATAAAAATATAATTATTTGTATTGTAGTTATTGATTTTAATTTTACAAATTCAAGACATGTGCCAAATTTGGGGGTAAGTTGGAATAATACTATCATGATCAGCTCAAAATCTAAAATAATTGATATCGAGAGGTTAACTTACAAAATAGACACCTGCACAAAGGAGTTGATTCTTTGATTGTTTATAAGCTATGGACATAGAAGTAAACTCTTTTAACCACCTGGTTAATTTTATGTCCTTTCTAGCTTTCATATCTATCTTTTTTAGAAGCAGATATTAAGAACCTAGAATCCACCTGAGGATCATACTTGCAAAGAGAAGACTCCTTTACTTACTGCACAGGACCCAACTTCAATACTATTCTAGCTTTTCACTGAATCAGTTTATTCTATACTTTACTAAAAATCTAAGTAACTCATAATAATAATCATCATAATAGTAGTAATAATTGTAATTATCTCATTTTTAAATATAAAATGATGTACTCATTTGTATATACTCATTTCACTTTCACAACAAACATATGAGGTCAGCTTTAGCACCAAGGATAGTCACAGAGCTTAAATAACTTCCCCAGGATTTAAAGAACTGAAGCTTTTGTGGCTATGAAAGTAGGTTCAGAGCTCACTGTTTATGTAAATACCAAATGTCCCTGGCTATCACACAGGAATGTAGAAAGTGGCATACAATAGTCATAGTAAAAAAACATTTGTTAACAATAATTTCTGAAAGGAAGACTTTCATTGTCTATGTATCGGGGACTCTGAACAGCAGAGAAGAGAGAGCTTATAATGATGGCATCTATGTCATGGAGAACATGTGTCTGGAATCCCTATTCTCTGTCTCTGGTAAGACTGCTTTCAGTATGGTCAGGATGATACTTGGGACTGCAGTTATTTAACACTGTTATCAGGGACATGAAAAAAATCAACTGTGAGTATGTAATCTCACCCTCGAAATAATATGCATAAGTATATAAAATCAAATCTAGCAGAAATATATATCAGGTTGTATTTTTAGAATTATAACATAAATTTTTAGAATACTAGACTTGAAGTATAAGTCATAGTGGGTATATTTCAGATCATTTGTCTTGCTCTCCTTCTATAAATTAAAATATATGCATTGATGCATTGTAGTTTTCAAAATCTTTTGCTCATTGTTGAGAATTTGAACAATAATAAACGTTAGATGGGTTAATGGATTAATAAGTGAAAACAGATTGAAATAAAATATTTTATTTTAGGAATGAATGAATTAGTTTACTGTGGCTTAATTTTTGCTGGTAATATGCAAACAACATAAAATTGTATGAGTGATTAAAATATTTCACGATGAGAGTGATTTAAACTGAGTGAAGTGGCCCATGCCCTTAATCCCAGCCATAGGGAGGGTAGGAGGATTGGTGGGTTACACAGTGAGTTTGAATTCACCCTGAGATACATAGAAAAACCTTGTCTCAAAAAAATTAAAAACAAAGAAATAAGGTGATCTAAACATCACTCTATTACCAGACAAGTGGAATATTAGGGCCTTCATTTCCAGGAAGCGGATAACATAGGACAAAGCTTTAATAAAACACTTTAAAATAGGATAAGAGCTTTGAAATTCATGAAAAGTATTATAAGGTTTAAGATATTCCATGCTTAATTTAAAGATAACAATAAGAAATTGATTTTTCCATATTTTAAAACCACTCAAAGAGAAACTAAATGTTTTGTGGTTTTTCTAATAGTCAACTGATTTCAGAAGTCATTTCCATTGTGAAAGTCATTTCATAAAAATATTAGTAATTATGTGTGCTATTCCACAAAGTTGTGTCCTTTATAGACAACTTAGCAGACTATCTTTCATAAATGTTGCACAAGAGACCACTGTTTATATTGAATGACCTCCCTGGAGCCTCCCAGTTCTATCTCAAAAAGTTGTATAATTTTATGGCACAATAATGAAATAAGTCCTAGTGAATTCATTCTACAGTCCCTGGGCAATTTCAGTACTTAAATGCTCTGAAATGAAGATACAATGCATAGTTGGAGAGGAGAATGTGATTAAAAATAAAAATAAGTATGGAAATACTGTTTAAGTACTTAGAAGAGTAAAGCTTCAAGGCTACATGGATTTAACACATTAAGCTGAAGGAAATGCCAATTACTCTGATTTAATCAGTGAATGCTGGATACATGTCTTAAAATATCAAACAATATATCATTAATATGTACAATAATATGCTGCTAGTTTTGAAATTTTTGGCTTGGAACTTTTTAAAGTCACAGGTATGAATGATGTCATGGCAACTGCCTACTGACAGGAAGGTAGAGAGGCAAGTCCTAGATATTAGATGAAAATCCTTTCTCAGATAAAAAGATGTGAAATTTTCTTAGATAACAAGAAGTTCAGGAACTCTAATGTACAACATGTTCTATATATGTACATTATCAAGACAGTCTTTTTTAAGTGTTCTCACCACAAATACATAATGAGGTAATATACAATGTACAGACAGTACAGAACTACAACTCACACACTATAATTATATGCATTTTTGTGAATTAAATAATATTTTGAAGACAATTCTCAGATATTTTCATCTATAAAGTGAAACATAAAAGAATTTCTAATCAGAGATGGTATTTTAAAAATGATAATATTTTTAATAAAGCTTACATGAAAATGCTATTTTTTACTTTTTTTTCCTGGTACCAGGAACTGAACTCAGGTCCTTGAGCTTCCAGGCAGGCAACATAGCCCATGAGCTACAACCCAGGCTCATGAATGCTATGATTTTTAAAGATAAAAAGGATTGCATGAATATATTAATTGCGGATGGACAGAACTGACTTAAAGGAAGACTGAGTTGGAAGGGTAACAATGGTTCCCAAGTATTGCCTGAGTATTTTGAAGGTTATACTGCAATGTCTTTGAATAAAGAAACAAAACACTTGAGAAACAAAACACCCAAACTAATTGAAATATAAAATTATAAAATATATCATGACTTGAAAGATAGGCTTGATTTTAAAGAGCTTAAGTTTATTGTTGACAAATTTTAGTCATATGTTCTACATGCTTGAAATTGAATGTATAATATTGAGGATAAATGGATAATGAAAGATGCAAACTTCCTGATTTTACGACTGTAACAGGGCAGGAAGTTTTCCCTCCATCCTTAGGTGTGGATCATAAGAAAAGAAAGAAAGAAAAGTGTTTAAAATAGACACTATTTCTAGTAATTAGAAAAGTTCTTAGTAAGTAGAAAAAAATGCTAAGTGAAATTTGAAATTTAAAAGAGAAAAAAATTAGAACAATAAAATAAGCAAAAAAATGTAAGTAATCAGACATCTCAAAATAACAGAGATGTGGCAAATATATGATGAAACAGATGTACCTTTCTCATTCAGGGTCCATGTTAGGATTCCAGGGCATCGAGATCATTTTTCAGAGAGCTTGGGAAACATAACAGTGGCAGTCTAACAATGAGATGAAAAAGTCAATCATTCGTGTGATGCTATTGAAAGCAAGTAAGAGTAGGAACAATGAAATTATTCAGAAATTTAGACAAGAATTTGTAAATGATGATAGTAAATATAAGTTAATAGTGTCATCAAACAATCAACCAAGATATATTAGTTGGAAAAATGAAAGCATAGACCAAGTAAAAAAGCAAGCAAAATATAATAATAAGGAAACAGAGGTTAGGGATTTCTGGAAGAAGAGAATGGTTGCACACTCCAGGCACATAATATATATTATTTTATTTCCTCCTGCCTGAATTTTTTCTACTCTGCTGAAACAATGCTGTTCTCTTTTCAAGGACATGCTGTAAGCTAAAAGATTTCAAATGCTTGTAAAATGCAATTAAATACATTAAAATACTTTGAGCCAATAGTATAGATTCTTGATATCCTCATGAATATTACGTGGATCAAGCTGAAATAACATATAACTTTTCCAAATGAGTAAATAACTTCTAATGATTATACTACAAATAAAAATAAATAATTTGTTAATCTAACCAGCATAGTATGATTAGAATTATCAGAGATCAACACTCAAAATTTTATCAGTGAAAATAACATTTGTGTATAATTTTATTTAATAAAATACTACCATTATAAATTGAATTGTATACCTACTTTGGGATTAAGACCAATTAGTAGTCTGTGGTAGACTCTGGGAAAGCAGATGTTGAAGATAGGCCTGCACTTTTGATTATTATGATATTGTCAGAACTGTCAGATATAGAATTCTACCTGTTGTTTTTAGAATCTTCTAATGAGTATCTATTCTAACCCAGGCAGTAAGATAGAGTGAACAGTTCCAAGGAAAGTAATGGTTCTTCCCATTTTAAAGGAGCTCTCAGTTTGGAAGAGCAGACAGAATAAATAGAGTAATACTTGTAGTAAAAAGTGTGTCCCTTCAATTGGGAAGGACAGAAATGTGAAGTCACTCTCTTCATTTGAATATATGTGGTGCATTGATTTTTCACCTATTTTGAGTACAGTTGAAACAAGTGTTTAGGCAAAGTGGTTACAAGTGGAAAGGGAAATTGAAAAGAAAATATATTTGGGCCACAGACCAAATGTGCAAAATCAGAGGTCCTGTGCTCCTGAGTATATAGGTTTGAGAGTGAATATACTGAAAGAAACGTGCTACATGTCCTAAGAAGAGGACAGCAGGTGAGAAAGGGGGACATGGTTGAATCAGAAACGCATTTAAATTTGTTGAATATTTCAGAATTTTATTTTCTTTATGAAGTGAATTATCAACTAAATTGCAAAGCCAGTATGAGAAAATGAAGATGTAAATGAGTCCTAGCATTGTATGTTATATATTGTGAAATAGAAAATGCTCAATGTAAAATAAGGTGAAAGGTGACAATGTTGAGATTGTAACAAAAAAGTAAGGAAACAAATTTTATGTATATGGGGGGGTGGTAGGGTGGGTAGGGCTATGGGAAAAAATGAGAATTAAGGTGTGTCTTATACTGGTACAAATCCCCATTATGGAGTGCAATCATGATGTGTATATTTAATGTACCAATAAAGATAATCTATAAAAATTTTTTTTTAAAAATAAATTGCAAAGCCAGTTAAATCAGTACTTCCAATCTAATGTCCTAATAATCTTTGGTCTGAAGGTTTTCCAGGTACTTGGGACATTAAATCAAAGTAGGAGTTGTGTTATATTCTAAAATTAAAATACATAGTGTCAAAAAGATAATTCATAGAAAAGGAGAAAGTAGTTAAGACTATATCATATAACATATGTGAAAGGAGATGATCAATGTACTAATATCAGAAAATATGAGGATAGACAGAGGAGAAAAGCATCAAATAAAGTCCAGAAGCCTTGGTGAGATATCCAGTGCAGGTTGAGAAGAAGGTAAGGAGAATGGACAGAAAGTGGAGATGAAGCCATAGTGTCTGGCTTTGCCATTCACATATGTGGTATTTAATAGATCTAGAAAGGAAGAGAAGTAAGTTTAGGAGAGAGTATGAGATCACTGGCTTTAAGTATTTCTGTAATAAGCATGTTGAGTTTGTGAGGGTTTTGGGGGTACCCAGAAAAGTCACATATGAATATCTAGCTGAATTTTTTTAAAAAGATGTTGCAAATCTAGATACAGATAAAAGAGGCTTAGAATTCCAGGTGTTCCTGAAGATTTAAAAATTTATAAAATCAAATATTCACTTGACTGCTGTAAAATAAAAACAGTAAATTCTATATTGTTGTGTGATAATGGTCTTGAAAACCCTGTGTGTACTTTGAATCAAATGATGCGTCACATTCTAGGTGATATTATGTATCAAACACTTTTTATCCCTAGTTTTAGACAGGGTGCTTTCTCACTTACTTATATATCCTCTGTATTATTGGGCTTAAGATATTTCCAAATACTAAAGAAGGACCAAACTAGAGTAATAATTATAAAACAAAACAAAACTGAAGAGATAATTAAGCAATTTTTCTCAGCAGCTAGGTTTTCTTTTGTTAACAAACAGAAAGTGCATTAAAATACTTCCTTCTTTTTAAGATGATGCAAGATTTGAATGCATCCTCTCTATATACATGCCAACCAAGGGGGGGGGAATGCTTTTGGGATAGTACAGTAGTTACATTCCTAAGATTTATTGCTTTACCTTTGGGAGACTTACAGTAACTTTTTATAAAATGTATACATTTAATGGAAGTCACCATGCTCTTATAAGAATTTGTTCCCAGTCACTGTATATAATTAATGGCCAGTCTACATATTTTTTCAATAAAATTACTCATGCAGAATTTTAAGTAGGTACTTTTCAATACCAGAATGAATGTATCTTGTGAAGATACCATTTATCTACCATAACATCCATGGCATAATGAGGATTTACACTACAGACTTAGAACAGACTGAAAACAAAGCTCTGAGATGCTGTCTTGTCAGCACAAAGTAAATACATTTATCATAGTAAACTGAGATTTAAATTTGCAAACTTATCAGCATTGAAATTAAAGTAATTTTTTTACAAGTTTCTTGAAGATTGCACTAGCTAGAATATTTATTTTCCTACCAGGCAATTGATGTGTACAAAACAGAACTAGAGTTTTGTCTTTTAATTAGATATGGTATACTTTATGTGAAGAATCACCTTTTCCTCTTTCTGCTATTCTTACAAAAACAACTTCTAGAATTTTAAAAATAAAAGTAGTGTAGAACATTTCAAATGTTCTCTCAATTTACCTTTTATTTTTAGACTTTGAAAAATTATCAACATCTCAAAAGAAATTTTTTTTTCAACAATAATCAAGCAGTAAAGAAAAGTTGGTTTTTTGTTTACACTATCTGATAGAAATGAGAGAGCCAAAGAGAGTTCCAAAAGTTTCAAGAAATATCACTCTGAGATATATGTAATGTGGAGATATTAATTTCTTCTAACTATAAGCATTTGAACAGAGAAAATCCTGGGAGAAGTTGTCTCTGCAGCCCCCTTATCTACCTGAGGACGTGCTTTCCATCTACTTGCCATGAATCGCTATTTCAGGATTTTTGTCAACCAGAGGAGATGAACTTGTACCACAGAAGAGAGGACTAGCAATCAACAGACTGTTACAAATCATGACCTGCCCTTCCAAAGAACCATTCATCTTTCCCAGAGATAATTTATTGCCCCTTACAATGCCTTATTCTTTTTACTTTTTTTCCTCAGTGAAGTGTATGAACTCCTAAATCTCACTGGGTTTTTGATCATTACCTTTTTTTCCTTCCCTCACACACATAACAAATGTGTTGTCTTCCCTTCTATCCAACTGCCTGTTGTCAGTGTCCTCCATCAGCTCAGCTTTCAAGCCCCTGAAGGAGGAATGAGAAGTCTGCTCTGTCCTATAGGTCCAAAAGAGGATAGCTTATAGCTTAAAACATAAAAATCACATAGAATCCTACAGAGTTGATATTGTGAAATAGAAAATATTTAAAAGGAAAGAGGATGGATGGGTAAATAATAAGAGGAAAAGATGTGATAGTAATAGAGAAAAAAGGAAATAAAGCTTATGTATGTAGGGGGTGGGGGTTCCAGGGCTGGGGGAAGGGGAAAAATGACAATCAAGTCATGTCATATTCTGCTACAAACTCTCAATGTTGAATGCAAGGATGATGTGTATTCATAACATACCAATAAAGATTTGAATTTTTAAAAAATCACATAGAATCAATGAAACAGAAATAGCTTCTTATAAGGTATATTCCAAAAGGAGAGAAGATGAGTGATCAAAATGTATTTCCCTGACAAATCCTAAGTGCCTCTGAGAAGTTGTTTATGCTGAATCTCAAATTATAAAAGCAAAAGTATGGAAATCCAATGAGAAATTGTCATCATTGAATTAATATATCCAAATAATTCCATTCATAATTACACATCAGAAGAGATACTTAACAGGGGGACTGCAAAGTTTTGTCTAAATCAGTATAACTTTTTGTTTTCTAAAGTTTATAGATTCCAGTATTTATTCAAAGATACTGGACTTGGTGAGGCTTAGGAACCACTTTCAGTTCTGTGCAGATGCTTGTGGTAACCTTGTGAGAGCTGATTATCACATTTTCAAACATTTGGTGAATGTGTTGTCAAACTTCAGTAATTTGAAATTGACTTTCGCGGCAGTATTTTTACCATACAGAAGGGTAAATCTGAAAAATAGTGACTTTTTTTTCCTCCAAAATGCACCCTTACATCTTTATCAGTACCTCATTGATTAATTTTTATTTTCATAAAATAACAAGCATCTGATTTGAATAAAGGAAATGTGTTTTGTATCCTCATGTCTAGATAAAAGCTAATAATGTAGAGTTAAATATATCAAACTGTAAAAGCTGCTAAGAAATGTTTATATCCCCTGATTATAGGAATAAACATGTGCATTGGTTGTTGCACAAAATAATGAAGTCAGTCAATCCCTTGGAAATTTAAAATGCTTCACAAATGTATACAGAAAGTGTTAACCTAGGAGCAGTTATCTCACAAAAAGTAAGATTTTTTTTGAATTACAAATTAACTATCCTCCCAAGGCTGCTGAGATATTATACATTCTTGTGTCAGAAGACACAAGAATGTGACGATGAACTGAGTGAAAACCAAAAGGGTACAGAATTTCACAAGTATCATGAGCTAAAAATAAAATGAAAAAGTTTAAAGTCTTATAAACAAACCTGTAAGGGAACTAAAATTCTAGGCGGATATAATTGCAGTAAATTATGAAATGCTGGAGGGAAAACAAGATATGACAAATAATATAGTCCTTGGTGTTATTCAGAAAACATTACAAGAAAAAAAAAAAACTGAGAACAAGGCAGAACTCTGGAAAAGCATCCACTAGTGGATTAGAGCTGAGAATTAGGGGAGGTGGATAGGAAATTCCAGTCAACTACAGGTACTAACATGATCTAAGTGATAAGGGAGTTCTGCAGCAAAAGATAAAATCTCTGAAAAATGTATGGCATAGTGAAATGCATGTAATTCCTACTACGTGCACCTATTTTTTAAACTTTATTGATACATTATGAATACACATCATAATCACATTCAACATTGATAGTTTGTACCAGAATATGACATGACTTGATTCTCATTTTTCCCCCATTCCCTCCGCCCTGCAACCCCCCAACCCCTATATACATAGTCTTTGTTTCCTTCATTCTTTATTATTATCACATTCATTTCCCCCTCTTTCTTTCCCCCCTACACTCTCTTCCCTTTTAAATATTTTCTATTTCACAATATCATCTATACATACTACAACTAATTTACAACTTCATTTTCTCATACCAGAGAAAAGATATAATATTTACACATGTGTGACCTATTTATTTTTCTTATGAGGATGTCCTCAAGGTATATCCATTTGAGTATGAATGACTCAATCTTATCATTTTTAATGGCAGAGTAATACACCATTCTATAAAAGAACCACATCTTCTTTATCCAGACTCATGCATCTATTTTTAAAATTTTGATAATAAAAATTAGCATCTGTTGAATAAAGTTTAAATTTTCTTTTTGTTGATCAATGAATTTATACTAAATATTTTATAACAATTGATACATAGAGCTGTGAGTGTGGGAGTCTGGGAAGAGGATGTAGCCAGAATCCTCATGGCAAACTCCAGTCCTTCAATAGTCCCACAGCAAAAGGATCGACAACCAACAAACAAGAAATTCAGAACCTTGAGAAAAAAGCTGAGCCTGGGCTCAACTCTTGCTTCTCTGAGCAGTGGCAGCCAAAGGCCAAATACTGCAGCAACAGAAGTGGGAGCAGAAGAGCCTTATCCCGAATTCACCTCACCTTTATTTGGTATCAAGCCTTCAACTCATAATTCTAGTAGGCATAAAACAGGGTGGTCCACAATAATCCCTGTAGTTGAAGATTATGTAGGGCAGGAAAGACATGCTTAAATCCCAGTAAGCCCCAGTAAGTCTTAAGACCAATAATCCTAATAGGATAATAGTCTTAAAGCCAGTAATCCTTGTAGTTGAAAATTCCACAGGGCAGGGCAGATGTCTGCAATAATCCCAGTAGTTGATTGAAGAGAGCAGGGCAGGGCAGGGCAGACATCCTCAAATCCAAGTAAGTAGATCTCAGTAAGTCTCAAATCAGAATAAATTGTCCACAATTCCAATATGTGTGAACAGAGAAGACAAGAGATTCTGCTTTGCAATAGTTGTACATGAATTTAGTTATTTTTCTCAGTATACTAAAAGCCAAAGCTAGTGAATGATATTTGAAAAACATCTGTGGAAGTATGCTGTTTTATTTTTGTTATTGTTTTTGTTTGTTTGTGCAGTATCAGGGAGAGAACCTATGTCCTTGTACTTTCAAGGCAATGGCAGTGCCACTGAGCCAAACCTCTGACTCAGCTGAGCTAAACCCCTGTCCTTGTAGTAGACTTCCTAAAATTAGATTATATATGTATAATAATCCCCTTTAGATACTCTGAGACTCAGTTCAAATGTTTGGTTTAAAAGAGAATTGTCATTATAAAATGAAATAAAATCAATACACCGAGTGACTTTATGTTTATGGAACATATGTACTTGTACAAACATTAATTTCACAGAGGTTTAACTTCATTCAAATTGAAATTTTAGGATTTTTACAATGACAGTTTGATTAGTAATTTCCCCAGAGAAAAAGTTTTGATCAATAAAATATTATCAAAAAGTCAATAATATATGTATTATATAAAATATCACTGAATCCACTGACAGATTTGAATAACAAAATTATTTTCACACAATCACAATTTGTTCTTGCATACAGTTAACACTTTATAAAAGAATTAAAAACTTTTGTATCCATTTTCTGTGTTATCTGTCTTATCTTTCTAAGTTTTTACTGGACTGGTTATACATATCCTTTAAGTATAAGAATCTAGGAAAACTAGTTTTCCCACTCTTCCTATTCATACACATAAAAAAATGTGATAGAAGACAATCACTAAATTTTCATTTGATCAATCTTTTTAAAAATCAAACTTCCTTAAGTTAATCAGCAAGTTAAAGATTTTATGTTTAATTTCTCTATAGTGACTTTTATAATCACAAGTCCTAGTCCTTCCCCAGATTGAACAAAAATGAGTCTAAAGAGACAACTAAAAATCTACTTCAATTAATTTCTTCAAATAGCAGTTTCATTCAGCCCTACTTTACTGGAACCTCTACTTCCAAATACACTGTTTTTAAATATGGACTTTAAACAGATGTCATGGGCTTTAACCTTTAAACAGATGCCATGGCTTTAATACAACAATAAAAGCGTAATTTTCATCCCATTCCAACTTTTCCACACATGTGGAGTAAGATGCATTTGAGGACGTGCAGACAGGAAGTTGATGATGCACAGAAGATTAGGTGCAGAGCCAGACACGATGGCTGAGCAAAGCTGAGCAAAAATGATTTTATGTATAATGAAAGTTTCCTTCTGGTTGATCCCATGTTTTCAGAAAACCAGGAATAAAGAGGAAAGTGAAGATTTCTGAGGAGGTTGAGAGGATTAAGGAACAGGAGATGACACAAAATGTTTAAATATGTTGGACAGTAAATAGAGTGAGACATATGTGGTATGATTGATTGTTGGGTGGTGACACTGAGGTTGTTAGGATAAATTTAATGTGGGATAAAGCAGTATGCAATTGCAATTTGCTTTGTGGATCAAGTTTCTCAAAAATAAATGAAGATAGGAAGGAGATAATTTGGATCTAGTCAGGGTTATAAATACCAATTCAATGATAGGACAAATGACAGGGAAAGAGTAAAGTTGAATTTTCCTGGAATGATTTCCCATGGAATGTGGGCTGGCCAACATCAAAGGGGCTAAGGTTAATGTAGATAGTATTTAGCAGGTCCCCAAAAGATTGAAGTCCATGATTTTATGGGAATAACTAAAGTAGGAGAGGAGCTCAGAGAATAGGATATATGAATACAGAAACATATCTGCTGTACATCATGATTATGTCTCTTGGCTATATAAAGTGAAGACATACTCACTAGACCTGTCATTAGAATCTCTTTTGTAATTGTTAGAATTGCCTATTCTCAAATTTCACTTTGAATCACAAACTACAAAGGTAGGACCAAGCAAGTTGATACTGTAACACAATTTCTAATGATTTTGATGCATACAATTGTTAGATTCACTGGCCCCATAGAAATGCTTTCTGCAGGAATAAGTGATTGAGGTAGGCAGTACAATTTTATATGTAATCCAGATATATTTTTACTCTTCAGTTTGTAGCAGAAAGTGTCTAAAGCTCCTACAATTTCCTGAATGATAGGGATAAGGGGAATATCATCTGCTACTCACGAAAAGACTTTCCAAACAGATATAAGTTTGTACTAATGACCTGACTGGTAGTTGAAGCCACCTAGTGTCAGGCTAGGTTCTGGTCACGGCCAAGACCAAAGTATAATTAAAAAGTTGGAACTGTTCCCTTCCTTTGACTGGTGTAACCTCACCAGAGAAGAGAAAGGTTGCAGTTGAGTTAGGCACTCGTGGCCAATCACGCATGCTAACCAAATGTGCATTGAAGCCACTAACTGATGGACGCTTAGAGAGCACATAGGTTAGAAGCACAATAAGGCATTTCCAGGGTGTCTGCTAGGAGAAGACATAGAAGCTCAGTGACTCTCCTTGCAATACCTTACTGTTTGCAGCATTTCTACTTGTCTGTTCTTTGGCTATATCCTTTATAATAAAGCAGTTAAGTACAAATAAAATGCTTTCTTGAACTCTGTGACTCATTTGACAAATTACAGAACCTCAGAATGGGGCCATGGTAATTCCTGCTTTAAAGCCCATAGGTTACAAGAATGAAAGGTACAGGATGGATGAGGGCTGTAATGAAGCAGTTTTGTGGGAGTGACTCCTTCACTGTGAGATATGATGCAAACTTGACTTAAACAGCGTCAGAACTAAATTAAACTGCAGGACACTGACTTGCACCTGAAAAATTGAAAGATTATTTGTTGTGAGAAAACTGTCAACAGTTCTTATGTACACTGGATTTAAGATACACTGTGAGTAGGTAGTTCAAGTTTAAAATAATACTGTCTTTGAAGCAGAGGAGTTCAAAGAATGGAGATTAAAATGCCAAGGAGTCAGTACTGACATCAACTGGGATTCAGACACTATTATAGAGGAGAGAGGCATAGATTCAGGGTGTTAAAATGCCGATCAATTGATTTACTAAAGTTTAATAAAATTTTTGTATTTCTAATTTTTTTTAAAAAAATTCTAGGCTCTCCATTTTGAATTAACTTTTGAAATGAGACATTTCTATGCTGCTCAAGATACCCTCAATCCTATGTCTCTCTAGAAATGGAAAATAGAAAATAATAGCAAAATTCTTTGATATAAAACTATATTCTTTTTTATTCCCAGGAGAAACAATAGCCCTCTAGTCAGTACAAAGTTAAAATAACATTCAAATTGTTGTTACTGAGTTTTATAATATTGAATAAGCTGAACAGTTAAAATGACTGGCCAAAACAGAAGTCCTCTGTTTTGTGTCATCTTCTCATTATTTAGACTAGGTCTTCATGGTTGAAAACATTAATATTCCTAGTTTCACAGGCTAATATTAACAATTAGTAGCCCTTTAATTAAATACAGTTGTTTCTGATTTGAAAATCATGAGGGACATTTTTGGTTAGATATTCATAGCAACTCTAGGTGACTATGTTATTAGATTTATGACGTTGATATGCATGGCATGTTACAACACATGTTGGCTTTCTTCTTTTATAATAAAACAGCTAAATCAACACCAACTGGCAATCTCAATACATTAATATAAAGATACATGAAACATTTTTGACTGATATTTGATATATAGACTCCACATTGTAGAAAGTAAAATTACCAACTATTTAACTCCTCCACATGTATCCAGTGTCTAAGGAACAGGAGACAGTGCTCCAACAGCAATAGAAACAATTTTCTGTGAGCACACACAGGAGGGGAAGAAGAATATGAGATAAAAATAGTTTTAAGATTAGTTGCCCTTTTTCCTCTGCAATAATTTTGAAGACATTAAGGGCATGTAAACTAGAACATAAATGGACTTAGTGTTGGGAAGTTTTCACAAGAGTTTATTTCTTTTATGGTAAATCTAGGAACCTGTACAATTTACTTGGATAATAAATTTAATGCATTACTCTAACCTAAGTGTAGTATGAATTTTATACAATGACATATTTTTGCATTAATAATTGTAATGCATGTTCTTTTGCAAATTCATGAAAACTAGCGATATCATAGGGAAGTGTAACATTGAGATATCATCAAGGAAGGTTGCCTTGTCCAACAATATCAGTGAATCTCTATCTTTATCATAAAAACATAATTATTTTGAATACCAATGAAGAAAAAAATGACCTCCTTGAGAAACAACCTATTCCTATGCTATATGGTGTGAACAAAACATATGGTGAAAGTTTAGATTTTCAATTTATTGTAGCAAAATCACCCGGCCATTCGCAAAATACTTCCTCGCCCTTTGAACACACTTGTCTGTGATTCTTGGCACTTCTGCAGCAGTTCTGGATGTGCTCCTTCAGGTCTTTCGTTTCAGCCTGGTAGGGGCCTGCATGCCCTCACATGTTCCAGAGCATACACCTTTCATGGTCATTTTAGTTTTAAGAAAACCAGAAATCATGCAATGCCAGACCCAGGGAATAAGGCAGATGAGGACATGCTATCGTACTTTTATGAGCCTAACTTTCCGTTGGATGACACTCAACAGCATGCATTTTATTTTTTCTCATTTCAAAAAGAAACTCGGGGAAAAGGACTTCCAGAACTGCTTCTAAAGAAGGCAAAATCATTTCTACTTAAATGGACATACCTTGAGGATATCCTCATAAGTGAAATAAATAGGTCACAGATAGGTACATATCGCATCTTTTCTCTGGTATGAGAAAAGGAAGATGTAAATGAGTCCTGGCATTGTATGTTATATATTGTGAAATAGAAAATGCTCAATGTAAAATAAGGTGAAAGGGGACAATGTTGAGATTGTAACAAAAAAGTAAGGAAACAAATTTTATATATATGGGGGGGTGGTAGGGTGGGTGGGGCTATGGGAAAAAAATGAGAATTAAGTTGTGTCTTATACTGGTACAAATCCCCATTATGGAGTGC
>PVIR01016519.1:0-17558 GCA_004026965.1 Petromus typicus | reverse complement strand
GCAAGAACGATGCAGTAAGTGTGTTTGAAATGTGTGTGTGTGCGTGTGTGTGTGTGTGTGTGTGTCTGTTGAGTGTGATTTACAGCATTATCTCCTTTTGTAATACATTTCTTAATTTAAGCATTAATCATATATTTTAGCTACCTCTTGAAAGTTTCAATTTCCAGACGTGTGATAGTAGTGTCCAACTACAAATAAAAAAGGTAGCATTTAAAAGTGAGAATACAGCCGGGCATGGTGGCCCACGCCTATAATCCCAGAACTTGGGAGGAAGAAACAGGAGGATTGCTGAGTTCAAGGCTGAGTTCAGGACCAGCCTGAATTACAAAGTGAGACCTTGTCTCAAAATACTAAAAAAAAAAAAAAAAGGTGGGGTGGATAAAGATGTAATTTAGTGGAAGAGATCTCCCAATTCACATCTTTTTCTAGGGATAAATTGGAGTTAGTTGTATGCATGGAGTGTGAATTGATTATGTCCATATTTTATTCTTATTATTTAAGAAGAAATAGGTCAATTTGCTGTTTATACTCCCATTACAAAGGTGCCGTGCTATAAGTCATTCTTTGGATATGTTAAAATGACCTCATTAATCATAAAATAGTCCTTTGACTCATTATAATGAGATGCCTCTATGAACCTAAGTTGAAAAATAAAGACAGATTTGGGAATATTAAAATCATAAAATAAACAATAACTCTAATTTGTGTAGTATTTTGGGGGTCTTTTTCAACTTTATTGTATTTTTGTTTATAATGCATTTGATAAATGTTAGCCAGATGAACATTTCTAACTATCAGGAATTATAATTAGTTGATGCAGTCATTTAGCGACAAATTAAACATGTGAACTGAGAGCCTATTCAAGGTGACAAGAACAAATGTCATCTAGAAATATTGTCAAAAAGAAATGTGTTATGCATTTCCTGATCTAGTGCTATATATGAGCATCTTTTGATAATTAAAATGTATTTCATATGTATGGTGTGGATATCATCCATATATCAAAGGAAAAATGTGTAAAAGCATGATTATTTTAAAATGAACACATACATAAATCAAGCACAAATCTCTAAGTTTAAAATTTTCTAAAACAATAATAAAGTGAGAAATTGATTATGAGCACTATCCTAGCAAACACTGATAATCTAAAAACATGAGGAGCTTTGGTACTAGAAACACTAATATCTATATACTCAAAAAAAGTAATAATTACAGACATCTCCTATTTGCATTTATAAAGTCAGGAGGTATATAGAGAGAGTTATAAAAATTCCATATAAATTTAAACTACATATTTATCAAGCATTACATGAAGCCAAATTAGTGAACATAGTCTAGGGCTTGAAATATTTTATGTTCTGGACAAACTTCCCTTGAGATAGGCAGTTTTAAGCCCTCCCTAAGATTTATCTCATTCCCTTGAGTTAAACTTTCCTCTTAAATGTCTTAAAGATGACATATAATTGTGATAGACTTTAAACTATACAACTTAAAGATTTCTTTAAGTATGACAGAAATTCAGAGTGAGGAATACATATTATTAGGTTTGGTGACTAGTACTTCCTGGTAAGGTAGAGATATGGCAGGTATTTCCTTTTTTAAAAAAACACCAAATTGACTTGGCTCTAATATAAATTGTGTACTTGCATCTGTATATTTAGGAAGTCTTCTACATAAAAGTAAGTGGTATTTTAGACTCAATTCCTATATCCTTATACAAGCCCTCTCTGAGGAATCTGTTCATTTCATTCCCACTTCTTGACAAGGTCTTTAATTTTAGATAACTTAAATTTTCAGTCTTGATATATTCTAGATACTAATCCTTGGTCTGATGAGTAGCTAGCATAATTTTTTGTTTATTCTATAGGTTGTCTCTTCACTCTACTAGTTGATTCTTTTGCTATACAGAAGCTTTTTGTCTAATATGATCTCATCTGTTGATTATCATTGCTATTTCTTGTGTAGTTGAGGATCTATTTGGAAAATCTTTCCTTACACCTCTGTTTTGAATTGTTTTATCTATGTTATTTTCCAAGATTTCATAGATTTAATATTTCTGTTTTAATGTTGATATACTTTCACTACTGGAACTAATTTCAGAAAATTCTGTTAAATGAAAATCACTGAGTCACTACTCATTCTCAGTGAACTGACAACCTAAATGTATTCATTCAAATGAACAATTGATATTAACATATATTTGTTAGCATGTAATTAAGTTTCATAATACAACTCATAACTATTTTTGAAAAACTATAAATTTTTAATCTTGAGAAAGCATTCAGATAATTCTATAAGTTAAAAAATAAATTTGAGTATATCAAATTAAGTTTGCATCTAATCAGTAGATAGGAACTAATAAGTTATAGAATCCCATTATAAAGTAAAATGAAAGGAACCCTTTCCTTAAAAATGTTAATTTTTGAAAATGACTTGGATTATCTGAAAATTCACACAACCTGGCATATTCTACAGAGAGCCATACATAAAGATAATTTTACATGATATGTGGAATTTATACTTACTCTGCATTTAAGTAAGGAATGGATTACTTGTCATTAAGGAGAATAGTAAACTTCTACAAGAACTTATTTACATAAGTGTCATAATAGCATTGGTTAAAAATTAAGCAACTTATATAGGCCTCAATATATGAAAGAAAAATTTCAAAAGTTGGAAAATTTAAAAGTTTTTGTTTTTCAGAAAGGTTTTAGCTCAAGACAATTTTAGTCAATAATTGGACTTAGTCTGAATATTTAAAACACATTAGACTGATCTTAGATATTTGAAATGTAGTGATCAAGGACTTTGATAGGTATGATAGTGAGGAAGGTCTACCCACACGTGGAGGAGCTGTGTCCAAGGATGAGAGTTAGCCAAATGACAAGAGCAAGAAGCACATTAGAAGCAGAGATCCAGTTGTCACAGGAGCACACACACGTGATATAAGGACTCTGTCACAGATGCCAGCTGGTATCAGCATCCAATGAAACAGAGTCAGTGACTTTTTGTTTTTATTTCCTGCATAGTTAAGGACTGTGCTTTAAATTTAATATCTATTTGTTGAATAAATTAATAATTGACTGTCACTAAAATCTTCCTAGATCTTTTATATGGGAACTACAGTAATGAGGCTATCTATTAGAAGTCTTACTCTAAAAAGCTGCTGGTTAAATATTGATAGCTTTTGCCAATAACTTTACTCTCACAAGATAAAGAAAGTACTCAGTTATTTGGTCTCTCGGTTCCTTCCTTTGTCCTCTCCAGCCCTGTGCCTTGTCCCACAGACTGATACTTCTGTGTCTCTCAACTGATTTTGCACTTTACTAGAATCTCTTTCCATCCTCAAATGTAATTTTTTCTCCACCCATTAATTCATATAATGACATGCAGAAAGAAGAAATCATATTTTAGATTACTAAAAAGAAAGAAACATTGTTTGATGAGAATAATGTACCCGGGCCGGGGAGTTAGCTCAGTGGTTCTGGCGCCTGTCTTGCAAGTGCAAGGACCCAGGTTTGATCCCCAGTATCCACATACCATACTGGGCATGGAGATTCACGCCCAGCAGCAACCAGTACCACATACCACAGTGCCGGGCGTGGTGGCTCACACCTGTAATCCTAGCACTCGGGAGGCAGAGGCAGGAGGATTGCTGTGATGTGAGTTGGAGGCTGAGCTCAGGGCCAGCCTGAACCACAAAGCAAGACCCTGTCTCAAAAGAATCTAAAAAAAAAAAAAAAAATAGAATAATGTACCCATGCTACATAATTCTAAATGTTTTATGACACCTTTTCATTAAGCTCATGTTTCATTGTTGGTCCTGTGTTAGAAGGACAGAATTTTAATTTCATACTTCCCTAACACAATTCACAAGCTGAATAAATAAAACTATATCCAATAACCCTCATTTCTCATCTCATAGATAGAAAAGAATCTCACTTCTTCTGTAATGAATAGAAAGTTCCTATTTACAAAAAATAGTTCAAAATTGTGAGCAATTATCTGAATCTCCTGTTTTACATTTCAAGAGAGTGTCACAATAAGGCAGCTTTAAGCACAATTTTTGAATCACCTCATTTTTCTAAGTCCTCATCACAGCCAAATTCATTTAGGAACAACCAAGATGCGGCCAAATCAGAGACTTTAGTTCCTAAAGACCTAACTCATTGCCATCATATTGCTATAATATGACATTTGGCATCCAGAAATGCTTATATGTGGGGAATGCCCAAATAGCAACATCAAGATCAATTATTTTTCTCAGGCTTAAAATTCACTATATGAGAGTAGAGGTCTTTTGCCTCCTTTGGTAGATTGATTCCTAGATATTTCATTTTTTGTGTGTGGGGGGTGCTATTATGAAGGAGATTGACTCTCCAATTTCTGACTCAGTGAATCTGTTGTTTGTGTATACAAAGACTCTGAAAATTGCAACACTCTGAAAAAAGAGGTAGAAGAAGATGTCGGAAAATGGAAAGACATCCTTTGTTCCTGGGTTGCACAAACCAATATCGTCAAAATGGCTAAACTCCCACAGCTGTTATATAGATTTAATGCAAGCTTGATTGAAATCTCAATATCATATTTCAGAGATCTAGAGAAAAAAATCAAAAATTCATCTGGAACCACAAAATACTTAGAAGAGCAAAAGCAATTCTAAGCAGTAAGGACATGATGGGGGGGGGGATACTATACTCCCCCACTTGAAACTATGATACAAAGCCACTGTGATGAAAACTGTATGGTACTGGCAAAGCAACAGACCAGAGGACCAGTGCAGTAGATTAGAAGATCCAGAAACAATTCCAGACACAATAAGCCATCTCATCTTTGACAAAGGAGCCAAATAACCTCAGTGGAGGAAAGATAGCCTCTTTAACAAGTGGTGCTGGAAAAACTGGGCTTTAAACTGCCAAAGACTAGAGCTAGGCCTCTTTCACTGTGTATTAAAATAAAATCAAAGTGGATTAGAGACCTAAATATTTAAAAAGACACACTAAACCTGCTACAAAATAGGTTAGGTAAAACTCTTGAATGTTGGCTACCATCCTGTTTGGGAATTACAAGGTCAAAACTGACCAGGCCTTCCTGCCTGCAGATGGACTTTGGACTGAACTCTTGTCTTCACCTCTGGTAGCAACAGGGACTCAGTGGTCCCACGTGCTGTGAAAATTGAGAGCAGAACTGCACCCGGATCTGCCTAACTTCTCAAGAATTATTGCTGACATCTGCCTGCCCTGCAGTATCCTCATCTAGATAATTTCTTTAGGATTATTGTTGGGGTTCCCCTGCCTTTCCAGGTCTTTGGAAATGTAGATAAAAAGGTGTGGCAGGTGGGAGTCTGGGGTCCTTCCTGGCCAGAGTAGCATGGATCAGGCCCAAGCACACCTTCTCTAAGTCTCATTTCTGCCTAATTATTATTTTATTGTGCACCATTGATGCACAGGAGACTAGAACATAATACAAAAGTTCTAGTTAATGTCCCCTTCCCCTGTTTCCCACACTTGACATTGGTTTAGGGAAAGATTTCAAGAAAATACCCTCTATAACATGAGAACTGGCAGAAGAAATCAACAAATGGGATCTCATCCTATTAAGAGGCTTCTGCATAGCAAAGGGAACCACCAATAGAGCAAAATTGCAACCAACAATATGGGAAAGAATGTTTACCAGCCATTTCTCAATCAAACAGTTACTATTTAGAATATATAAAGAACATAAAATAATCAGCCGACCCAACTTTAAAGACCCAATTCAAAAATGGGCAACTGAAATGAACAGATACTTTTCAGAGTAAGAAATAAAAGTAGCTAAGAAAAAAGAAGAAATGTACATCACTAGTCATTTGAGAGATGCAGATGAAAACAACAGTGAGATTTCATCTCACTCCACAAAGAATGGCTGCTATCTTGGAATTAGCCAGCAACAAATGTTGGTGAGGCTGCGGAGAAGGCACACTTCTTCCCTGTTGGTAGACTCATACAATCCCTCTGGAGGTCGGTTTGGGGATTCCCCAAAAACCTAGGATTGAAGGTCTTATTTGGCTTTGCTATTCCTCTTTTAGGTATACTTACAAAAGAATTAAATGATTCATATCACAGCAACATATGTGCACTCATGTTTATAGCAGCTCAATTTGTGAAAGCTAAATCTTGGAAATAACCAAAATGTCCATCAACCAGAGACTGCATAAAAAATTTGTGGTTCTTTTACAGAATGCATATTGCTGTGCTATAAAAAATGATAAGGTTGAGTGATTTATACTCAAATGGATGTACCTTCAGGATATTCTCATAAGTGAAATAAATAGGTCACAGATGTGGAATATCATAAATTTTCTCTGGTATGAGAAAATGAAGATGTAAATGAGTTCTAGAATGTATGTAACCTGTTGTGAAAATATTCAAAGGGAAATGAGGTGAAGGGGTAAATAAAGAGGGGAAAATAATGAGACTATAATAAAAAATAAAGTTTATGTATAGAGAAGGCAGGGGTGGTCGGGTGGGTAAGAGAATGGGAAAAAATGAGAATTAAGTTGTGTCATGTACTGGTACAAATTCTCATTGTTGAGTGTAATCATGATGTGTATATGTAATATACCAATAAAGATTTCAATAAAGGGGAAAACTTCACTATATCATGAAAATCATATATCTATTATAAAACTATGCTTATACTTAAAATGAGATAAAGATATTTCCAGACTAGCAGTGGGGGGTGACTAATTTTATCCAGGAATTTGAAAAACACATTGTTTTTCTTTGTTAAATTTTAGTTTGTAGATGAAACACTCTTTAGTAAAATGTGCTTTTTAAAATATTGGAAAATGTATTATAATAGTTACACCATTGAAGCTGTATTAAGACTACTTCAGGATCCAGAGACCCTGCATCCACTTGGCAGCCACACAGCAAATAAGATTTGTGTTGCATGCTTTACAAGCTCAATCTATAAAATACGGAGAAACTTCCCAATTACTCCTACTCTGTTCTGTGAAATTATAACAGATGGATTATAATGATCATTCCATGATAAACATCTAAATGTGGTTACTACCTTCTGTGCTTTCTTGGTCCATATTTTTATTGATTTTTTTCCCTTTATAAACACATAGAACTTTCTTTTTTGTAACAACTTTAAAGATGTACTGAATATGCCATAGTTGTTTTTTCTTTGTTATAAGAGTTTCTTTAAAAGATAGAGAATATAAAAAGGGAAAGTCTGGTGTTGGAAAGGGAAAAAATAGAGCTTGAAATAAAAATGAGAATTATTGGGAGACAAAAAAATCTTAGAAGATAGGGGAGCTAGTTATTTAATTAATTTCAACTTCTGGTTTTGGCTCATTGTTAATCTTTTTTAAGGCATTTATTGGTAGTGAAAAAGAAAAAAAAATGGTTAAGTAAGAAAATTCCTAGGTTTTAAAACTGGTAACTTCATAAAGGCCTTATTGAACACTCACTTGACATTATATATGTGTGCAATATGGAGGAATGTCAGTATCCATTGTTGCAGCAGTAATCAAATCATGATTCTAGAAATAGAATCTGATATTTTTTTCTCTTAAGATTCCATAGTATTTACATACAGTATTAAAATTCAGAGGAAGTTCATTATATGTAATCATTCCAAGTTAAAAATCAGCAGAGCTTATTAATGAGGTTCAATTGGTTTTCCAGGATGATCAACACTAAAAATCACAGATTTAGATAGCATTTACATAATTAATATAATCAAATGCTCCATATATGTGACACTGTATGAAATGATTTCCAGATCTGAAAATTCAATAATTTTAACAAACTTTTAAACAAATCTTTTATGGAATAATTTTTCAGTTGAAAGATAAGACTATTTAGTAATAATAAAGAAAAAAGGAAACAAAGATTATGTATATAGATGGTGGGAGGTTGCAGGATGGGTGGGAAAGGGAAAAATGAGAATCAAGTGTTGGTGATTATCTACACATATTTATTTTATCCTAATAAATAAAGCTATTCAAAATATTATATTTTTACTCAGTATTTAAACTATGTGATAAAATATTTTTAACTGACTAGAAGTTCACAACATTTATATTTTGTAGACTTCATCTAACATATTTAAAATTACCAAGGCTGACAGGACTGCTGCAGATATTTTAATTGAAATTTCATGTAGCTCTATTTTATGATAATGTGATGATTATATGTGTCATATTTCACTGAAAAGATGTTTTTGAAATGTTTAATAATACTTTTTTAAGAATCAAATATCACAAACTTTTCTAAAATAGAAGCAACCAAAATATCCTTTTGAGACTTTACATAAAATTTTAATAATAACTAAATATTAAAAACAAACATAAATTTGAATTTTTCATGATGCTTTAAATATTTTTTAAAATATGTTCACAAAATCTAGTGCTGTTAAAGTTTTACAGCCTGGATATCTGATGTCTCATTTATGGTAATTCTGGAGAAATCTTGGCTGCACGTAAAAATAGGATCTTGTCCTTTCAAAATAGAGTTGTAATTCTGAAAAATATGACTAGGTTTGATAATCAAGAAACTTACAGAACTATGAAGAAGAGCACTAAAACAATATATATGTATACATATGACTATATTCATATTTATATCCTGCCATATAAACCTAATAATGTGGAGTGAAACAGTAGAACAACAAAAAGCATATAAAATACATTTCTTTACAAAGTAAAAGTTTGTATCTATGCAAAATTTTACAATCTTGAGTTGGGTGGAGGGGCTCAGGCCTGTAATCCCACCACTCAGAGTAGAGATGAATACTGTGAAACTACACTTTCTCTCATTTACACTTTCTCTTCAATCTCAAATACACCCAGAAGCCAAAGAGCAGACAGTCCCACTCACATAGTCACACAAGTCATTCATTCCATTGAAATAAATGCAAGTAAAGGGAGATGTGCAACTGGGAACAGAGAGATCTGTGACATCTGCCACCGCTGATCAGTCATGTCAGCAATGGTAAAACTCAGTCTTGGCATTCAGTTTGGCGAATACACATCACTATATTTATGGCTTTGTATCCATAATGATTCAAAACAAAGGTGCAGACATAAATCATTATTAAACATAACAAAACTTTAGACAATAAATTAAGTTTGAATTATTTTTACTTTGTGTTGTGACATTATATAGATTTTTAATAAATTAAATATGCATGTTTCAATAATATTTTAGAATAGTGAATGGGTCATTCATGAATTTGTTCTGAATTGGATGTTTTTGGTCAGAGCTGAAAACTACTGATTTGATTAATCACCATCTTCCTAGGGCTCACTGAGCACACAGATTTCTATTACCTGTAGGAAATGAGAAATTTATTAACTAAGGAAATAAAGAATAGCTTTTAAGAAGATGACAAAATGTGTCTTCTATGATTAGTAAAATATACAATACATTATTAGTTAACAACTGTATATGTTAAAGCCTCCATAACATATTATAGTTATAGTTATTATGTAGTCCCTGATTTCAAGATTGGCATTGTTTGATAAGGTAAGATAATAGTTTTATTGAAGAACATCGAACAGCAGAAAATACAAGAAATGTGTCTTTTTCACAAGAAAAAAGGGCCTTTTTCACTGCACAAGGGCCTGCAGTGTGGTCCTAGTGTATTTCTGTTAAGGTCACATTCATATAATTTAATAACAACACAGACAGAAGCCTATGAAATCACTTATATTTTACTTTTTGCCAAGCAATGTAAGTCTTTCAATCTCAACCATTCATTCTTTTGACTGGGCTAAAGGAAAAGCTAGTATAGAGACAAGGAAACTGTGCAAAAGCTACTTTAGCCTAACAATATCCATATTGTCAATATCAAAAGCCTACCTTTATCATACTAACAATGTCAAAGTAGTAAGCTTAGCCAAATAGCTCTTAGTAAATTTTTGCTTCCGGCCATTTTCTTCTAAGTGCTCTCAAAACATGCATTTAATGGACCTTCCTGAAATTGTCCTTAGGATCGATATAAGGTCCATTGATACAGCATTTTTGGAATTCACCATGAACTTTATTAAACCTTGGAAACCTGCCTTCAGGGTACTGGCATCTACAACTCTCTTCCTATCTTTTTCAAAAGCACCAAAATCATTTCAGCGGCATTCTTAAAAGACTTTTCAGTGGAATATAGTATAGGCATGTTGTATGTGAGTTTATCTATAGCAATACAAATCTACTACTCTCTTCCCACAATAAGTCAACTTTGATGGGCTTTTTTTTTTTTTTTTTTTTTTTTTTTTTTTTTTTTTAGCAAAGTGAGTTTATTGGTACATTTTACTAATGCATTATGATCATATTTCTCATTGGCAATTTGTGTCTATATACAATATAGCATTATTCTTATTTATTCATATTGCCCTTCCCTCCCTTTAACACCCCACCCCCCTATAAACAAGGTTTGTTTCTGTTTTTTTTTTTTTTAAACCATCATATTTCTTTCTTTACCCTACCCACTCAGTTATCACTTCTCTTTGAACATCATCTTCCTATTTCACAATACCTTTCATACATTTTGGACATCATTTCCACCTTCAGTTTCTCACATAGAGAAACTATGATATTTACACATCGGTGTTCTATTTATTTCTCTTATGAGTATGACCTCAAGGTGGATTAATTTAGCTATTCTTAATAGAAGAGTTCTCATCTACACTTTTCAATTTTAGAAAAAAATTCTACTTGTCTGAATTCCACTGAAATCTTATGTTTTTATTTTTATTACCCAATGAAGTAATATGCAGAATGCATAAAATGTTTAATATTTGACTAATTGGAAATGGACATGTGGCTTCTCCTAAATTGGCAAAAATCCTGATTTCTTAAGAAAAGTAAACAAAGTTACACATTATACAAACTCAAACATTCACACACTGATATTTTAAGATGTTGAAGCTTACAAAGTGGTTTTCACTGTGTAAACTTTTTTATTGTAAGGCAGATATGTGAGCATTGTAGAGGTTAAAATAACCATTGATTACATATACAGTTTGTCTTTGTGCTATTCAATGGAAATCAAGTTTCCTTATGCTGAAATTTGCAGAGAATGAACACTTTCTCTGTTTTGATGCCAGTAATGAAAATTTTTGAAGTCATTTAATATTAATACATCTAAGCTTTTTTTAAAGTAAGGACTATGAGGAAAAGAATGCATGCAAAGTTCAATTATTTTTGTTTGTATTTGAGATAAACTTAACAATTAATTATAAACTCTATTCCTTAAAGATCATGATTATAAACTTCCCTCCAACTTTCTACCTGTCTATACATAACTACTTCCGCAGGTAAAGGCCTCACCAAATCCTATAACCAACAATCAAACTCTGCATGACACTGTTCAGATAGTGTATTTTCTAAAGATGTATCATGAGCAACGTTGTTTTAAGTTAAGAATATTAAATATGCCCTGGGAAATTTCATTTGTGCAAGTCACTCTAAAACTACATTAAGAATTTACATATTTAGCAGTCTTAGCTTAGAGATTGTGACATAAGTGTTAATGAATGGTACGAATCCCCATTATGGAGTGCAATCATGATGCATATATGTAATATACCAATAAAGATTTCAATTAAAAAAATTAAAGGAGGGCCAGGGATTTAGCTCAGTGGTTTCAGCACCTGTCTTGCAAATGCAAGGACCGGAGTTTGGTCCCCGGTAACCACATACTATACTGGGTGTGGAGACTCACACCCAGCAGCAACCAGTACCACATACCACAGTGCTGGGCATGGTGGCTCATGCCTGTAATCCCAGCACTCGGGAGGCAGCAGCAGGAAGATTGCTGTGATGTGAGTTGGAGGCTGAGCTCAGGGCCAGCTTGAACCACAAAGCGAGACCCTGTCTCAAAACAAACAAACAAAACAATTAAAGGAGTTTGAAAAGTTGCTTTTTCCTTGTACATATAGTCATAAAACTGTACTTCTTCCTGTCCTCTAGGAGCGAATTCATATGAATCACAAACCCAAGTTGTAAAGGTAGATGCTTATTACTTGCTACAAATTCTATCTTCCAGTACAATTTAAAGATGCAACACACTTGAGACATTACCATGTAGATAACACACATGAAAATCTTCCAAAT
Organism: Petromus typicus; assembly: GCA_004026965.1. NCBI lineage: Eukaryota > Metazoa > Chordata > Mammalia > Rodentia > Petromuridae > Petromus > Petromus typicus. The sequence goes on along the minus strand of PVIR01016519.1, from coordinate 5,451 downwards.
AATATTTTTGAGATGTTAATGGCATGATTATGAAACAGTGAGAGGTAGAAAGAAATAAGGAAAAGCACAATATATATGCAGAAGGCATTACAACATAAAGTTTGCAATTATGAAAGCTTATAATAAGCAACATGCTTTATTCTAAATGTCAATTAAATCAGAACCACTACATAGGGAATAAGAATGAATATTAAATCATTGCACCAATAACAAAACTGCATTTTTTTGCATTACAGAATTTAATGTTTACAAAGAAAAGTAAGTGACAAAATGCCTGTAGGAATCCTTCTACCAAATTTAATATACACATACATAATTAAAGAGATCTCACATTCTCCATTTGAGAAACTGGAAAAAGAAAACATTGAAAAAGTTACATTAATGTTACCCAGTACTTAAATAACTACATATATCACTATTATGTTCATAACACATTGGAAACACTATCAAGCATTAATATTACAGTTTTTCTTTGAGCTATAACTTTAGTAACCTCAACATATACAATATTGATGAGCTATTGATAAATGCTAACAAATTATTTGGAACATAAGAGATTACTATCTTCTATGTTTTATGTGTGACATTCCATACAAGCCTCATCACTCATCTATGAGATACACACTGCCTTTGTCATTGCACAGAGAGGTAAAGTGGGTCACACAGAGAATAAGGTACCATTTCATCAAGATAATCAGTGGCATAGCTAAGTTTTTATGTCAGAAACTCATAGAATAACCTAGAACAGCAGTAAAATGACGGTTGATAGCTTGGGTAAAATACCCTGAATTCACAGTATAGCACATCATCTCAGTAGCTGTATGATCTTAGGAAAGTCTCCTTAACTTTGTGTCTTAATTTTTTATATACATCAATTTCTGTCTTTCACATTGCCTGCTTAGCATAGCACATATTTATCCTTTTAGGAAACTTAGTACCTGCTGGGGTCTCACCAGTGGGCATCAATTATGGTGGTGTCAGCCAGGCAGAGCAATGGGGTGACCGAGCCAAGGGGCTAGGATGAGAAATAAGTAAAGACAGGACAGCGGGACTTGCAAGGGCTCATCAGTCAATACTGAATGAGCGCCACGTTTATTTAACAGCCTTCTTTCATACATTTCTTAAGTACCGCCCATGAGCTGACTAGCTTCGTTCACGTGTACAGAAAAGAAAAAAAGTTAGTGAAAGAACTGGTAATAATTGAACTTTGCATGCGTTCTTTTCCTCATAGTCCTTACTTTAAAGAGAGCTTAGATGTATTAATATTAAATGACTTCAAAAATTTTCATTACTGGCATCAAAACACAGAGAGTGTTCTTTCTCTGCAAATTTCAGCATAAGGAAACTTGATTTCCATGGAATAGCACAAAGACAATCTGTATATGTAATCAATGGTTATTTTAACCTCTACAATATTCTTTTTTTTTTTTTTTTTTTTTTTTTTAAGGATTTTTGAGACAGGGTCTCGCTTTGTGGTTCAGGCTGGCCCTGAGCTCAGCCTCAAACTCACATCACAGCAATCCTCCCCCCTCTGCCTCCCAAGTTCTGGGATTACAGGTGTGAGCCATCACTCCTGGCACTGTGGTATTGGTACTGGTTGCTGCTGGGGTGAGTCTCCATGCCCAGTATTGTTATGTGGTTACTGAGGATCGAACCCAGGTCCTTGCACTTGCAAGACAGGTGCGGGAACCACTGAGCTAAATTCCTGGCCCTGATAATCTTAATTTAATCTGGCATGAGGGTGTGTAAAGGTTCTTAGTTTAATCTGGCAAAGACAGTAATTATCCTTGAGGAAGGTAGATAATGTTGGGCTCTGATCCAGAAATCAGGCCGACGTTTTCTCTCCTGCATAAGCAGCCATGGCACTGTAAGAAGCGGCTCCCAACAAGTATCATACTCTTGCTAAACTCTGGCTTTCTTGTAGCATTTTCTTCACCTTGAGTAGTTTAGGGCCAGATAGAAATCAATGTCAGTGTGGGTAAATGCTCATAAGACAACAGGAGGAAATACAAAACCATATAAACAGCTCCGTTTTACTGGAAAGGTATTTGAGAGCTGTCTTAAATTGAAATGGGGAAGGAAAAGTCCCTATGGACCTCAGTGAATCAGTGACTGGAAATGGATGAGTCTAGTCTGGAATATTTTCTTGGAGACTATGAGACTTAAAAAGTTTTGACAAAGAGAAGATGATTGAAGAGTATTAGAGGAGAGACATTTTCTGAAGTCAGCAGAGGCAGGTTTGGAAAGGATACATGGTATTAGGTAATAACATCTATAAAGTGCATTCTACATTCTGGTAAACTTAGAATACAAATATAAATTATTATGATTATGATAGCATTGTTGTTATCATGATAAAACTACCCATATGGTTTGGATGCATGAGTTCTATGTTTGGAGAATGTCATTAACCTACTATCACAAGCGTCACAAATGCCTGTTTATAGCTAAGGAGCCAGATGCTGGATGAAGGTGCTCATGTAGTTTTTTCATATTTTTATAGCAAAATACACTTAACATAAAATGTATCATGTTAATCACTTTTAAGTGTGCAGTTCAATGCATTAAGTATATCCATAATGTACAGCTGTCCCCATCAGCCATCTTCATGATTCTTTTCATCTTACACATCTGAACCCAATACTGATTAAACAGTGGTGTCAGCCTCCTCTCCCCACAGCAACTTCCCTTCTACCTCTTCTAGATTTTACATCAATACATTAGGACCTATAGTTATGGAGTAAGCCCAACTTTTAAGATATGAAAATCTAAATTGAAGGCTAAATACTTCATAGCTTCTTTTAGATGAGAACCCCAGTATGAAAACAAGCACAAGAGACAAAAAGAGATAGGATAGGAAAACGTGTGGCAGATGATATGTGAGGTGAGGGGATCTAAGTAAAAGATCTGTAGGGGAAGCTAGGTATGGTGGTGCACAGCTGTAATTCTAGCACTTTGAAGGCAGAGGCAGGATGATTGTTGTAAACTCTGGACCTGCCTAGGCTACATAGAGGGACCCTACCTCAAAAAAAAAAAAAAAAAAAAACATTGTTAGAAGCGGAAGAGGAAAGACAAGAGGAAAAATTACTAAGATATGATTTGTCTGTGTACCAGTTCCCAGGAAACCTTTAATTATGTATTGCAAACATATACTATTAATAAAATGGAACCCTTGTACAATATTGGAAACAATATTAGGTAGTATAACAATCAGAAAAATTATACAGATTCCTAAAATCTAACAATAAAGCTACTATGTGGTCCAACAAACTCACTTCTGGGTTATACATACCCAGATGCCACAAACTCAGACAGTGTTAAATGCCTTTCTATTCCTACACTTATTTCATCATTCTTCGCAGCAGCCAACAATAGGAAACATCCTAAGTGTTGATCAGCTGATAAATGTCTAATGAAACATGTGCTATACCCATGCAGTGCAATACTACTGAGCCACTAAAAATTGAAAAATAACTGCTACATGAATGAAATTGGGTTTTGCTGTGCTCATAAAATAAAACAAGCATAGGAAAACCAGTAACACATGATCTCAGGGTACGTGGAGCCCAGGAAGTTAATCTTATGAAAGTTTAAAGTAGATCACTTTATTCATCAGTTTCCAGTCCCTGACTCACCGAGGTCCTTAGGGAATTTTCCTTCCTCATTTCATTTTAACACAACCTTAAAATACCTTTCCAGAGAGTAGAGATAGTGTGGACAAAGAAGGAATGAGGAGAGGTTGACAGTAGGCAGTAAGTGGTAGTTAGACAAGAAATTCTGGTGTGCTATTACACAGTTGTGTTATTGTAGGTAATGATAACCAATGCTACATCTTGAAAAGCTAGAAAAATAAATAAAAGTTCCCACTATAGGAGAGGATAAAGGCTTCAGAAAATATGTTTATTATAAATGTTACACAATGTATATGCTTAGAAATATATCATATAATTGTTTTATTATGTATGCATTAGAAGTTTCTAAAATAGGTAAGTTTATAGATTTGAAAAATCAGTGCGGAAGTATTATAAGATGTGCAAGCTACTTTGTCTCTTGCTTAGTCTGTGCCTGACTTATTCAAAGTGCAGGAATGACATACACCTCTTCACCACACACATATCCACTGATTTTCTGAGTTGTTCTTTCACTGCTGAGGCTATGTGGTGAATAAAAATAACTACTGAAATAGTTGTGACTTGGTTTGTCCCACTGAACCACATAATTTAGTCGTATTCATCAACAATCTAACTTGGGCTCCAAATCTGAAAAAGCAGAGGTGCTGGTTGACTGCTAATTGCTTGATTATTAGTGCACTGCTTTATTGCATGTCACAAAGAGAATAGACCTCTTGGTGAATATACTTAGATGTGTCTTGTGACTTGGATATAACTTAACCAGGTATGCTACTTGGTCATCTATAAAGCAGAATATTGGAGATTCAATAAGCTGCAGGATTACAGTTATTCCCTAGGAGAATAATAGAAAACTAAGGGCAGTCCAAGTTGCTTATGCCTGGCTCATTTCCCTTTGGCAATTTTAGGAAGCTCTACTACAGCCCATATATCTTTTGATATGTGGATTACCACAGAGGAAAAAAAAGGAATTCTGAACATCAGCATCACACCCTGACCCAAAGCTTTTCCACAAACTTGCTTTATAAGCAATTATTGTCCTTTGGCATGTTTGCTATACAATTTATACACTATCTCATATTACAACTGGAGGTTTTACATTTACTGTAAAGTTTGCATTTACTTATAAAATTGAATAAAAAGTGTCATCTTTTAAATATATACTCTCCTACAAAAGCTTTTATTAGGTTATTTTTATTTCAGGATAAACTAATTAGGATATCCCAATTTAATTTAGCCAGCCTTGTATGAATGGGCTAATTATTTGTTGTTATAGTCTCACTGATGTCTAAAAGTCTCAAAGAAGGTCTGCAGAGTATTGCTCCTCTTACACAGACATGAATACAGAATCCTAGAAATCTATTCATCAACAAAAGTAGAGTATGGTGGCCTGAATTTTCACTTGTAGGATCCAATTAATGTTGCTACTTGATATTTTGTCCTGATAGTTAGTCACTACAAATTTGTATAGATAGGACTTAAAACACACTGAAAATCAAAATGGTAAATACTGTGTAGGCTTTAGTTTTTGGAAGTAACTGTTTGGAGCTGTACTTTTGACATTTAGATACCCCAAGAAAATCTATGGGGGATATTTTCAGGAAGTCTATGTACCATTATAACCAAAGTTATTCATTTTACATAAATACAAAGAATTTACCCACTCTCAACCACCTTCAGTGATTCAATACATAACTTTTATTACTTTGCACTGGTATGGTTTACATAAACACATGACCTATCTTCCATAGTACATTAAATAAAATCTATCTAGCAAGTAATGGTTTGAAAACACTACAATTTGGTAATTTTCTAGTAAAAA